>JANHFK010010656.1:101167-121091 GCA_036250565.1 Sibynophis collaris | reverse complement strand
CATTAACATTGTCCTCCCGCCCTCATCCTGGAATGCATCGGCCCCTCCTAAATCTTCTGGAATTTCGCTCCCCCCCACTGCCCCCCAAACTTCTTCTCCATCCTCCAGAAAGGTTTTGTTTAACTTCATAAAGGCCTAATATGTTCCTATTTTTAATAACATAAGTAAAATATCGGTGCATCTAATTAAAATACTTTAATCTTGTTTTCCTAAAAAAATGTACTCTAAAGCTATTGAATTGTACTCAAAGCCCTTCCCAGTTTCAAAAATATTTTGCCATATGTTATAATGCTGACATTTTTTAAAAGGTAAATTTAAAACCTGAGTCCATAGAACAGTAAATTTATTTTTGGCAATTATCTAAGGCATTTATTCCTGTGAATAAATTGGCATGACAATGGGAAAAATTCAAAAGCAGCTACTAGTACAATGTAAGAACTAACTGCCCTCAAATATGACATTAAAAACCCAAGTAATGATTTTTGCATTCATGCAAATGACACAATGTGAAACACGAGTAGAAACCAATATATAGAAAATATAACTACATACTTGCACTCTAAATTTCCATGTTGCTCCAACAGGAACACCAGGTATAGGTCCATAATGGTTAGAAGGAACAATAGTGCATTCCTTAGTACGGCCAACACAGGCCATGCCCTACCATCATCAGAAGAACAAAGCAAGCAATTAATCATAGTAATTGTGAAAGTTTATGAACAAATATGTGTTTTAGCAATGTTTTAGTTCACATCTTATTGAGATAAGGGTATTGAAGAGCTGTTTTGAAACCATATTGTTGATCAATAAAAAAATGATCGCAGTTGGCTTTGCTCATTTCTTTTGAGAACAGAAGAATTATTACTATGAATTACATATAAAATCAGCAAACTTCCCTATTAGCAGCACATAAAAAATAGCATAAAAATTAATTTTTTTACCAGAACTGCTGTCGTTATTCAGCATAATCACAATTTATGCTGAATGAGGGTGGTCCTGACCCAATCATTATTGATAAATGTGGACTACTATATTTAGATATTTCATAACATACATTTTAATTAAAATTTTCAGAATTCTCCATCCAGAATAGGTCAAACAAAATATTTCATTTGAACCAGTCAACCGTCACAATTAATTTCTATTATTAATCCTCATCTCAATATTTTTTTAAAAATAGACAGGTTCACAGTGATACAGGAAAAATTTTTAGATGCCATAGTGCAATAAATATAATAATAATAAATATTTTATTTCTATACCGCCCTTCTCCCTGTTGGGACTCAGGGAGGTGCACAAGTCCGATAAAATACATATAACACAGAGACAGACAATTAAGAACCCCCTTAAAATACATTATAAAAATGACTTACACTAAAACTCCCTAGGGAAACCTAAAATCAATCCCACACCCTCTCTACATGTCTACATGTCTCTTTGAGGCATGTAGAAATATTATATTATTAACTCATCATAGGACTGGCAATCATACTCAGTTTAAATATCAGTTTATGAAGGGTATTTTGAATTTGCAAGGTGGATCAGTAAGGATGTCTTACACAGAGTGGAAAAGTACCACTACTTCTTAAAAGGCAGTTGGCACTGCAAGGACCAAAACATGACTCATAAAATATAGAGGGTTCCTGCATGTGGCCCTTTATGGTCAAATGTAGCTGGCTGTATTTTCCCATCTCTCTAAGTGAGCTAAGAAATCTAATGAGTCTTTCTAGTCAGTTCACCCATAAAGTGACCAATTTCAGCATATCTTGGCACATGATGTGCAAGTAGCCAATTGGGATGCTGGAGGGCTTAGAAGGATTCATAATTTCAGCTGTCTAGCTGAGCATGGAAAAGTCCTGCTGGCTTTGTGTGCCAGAAACTTAGTCTCAAAGAAAAATCTGTATTCAGATTTATAGAGTATAATCTACTCTTCATTTTGCACAGCTATTGATTTCTAACAAATTGTCCCTCACAATTCTAAAGAAAGCATTCTATTTTTTTGAGGGGTGGGGGAATTGCAGAGAGAGACGAAAAAATCCAGTGCATCCCTTTTAAACTTCCATAAGTATGATTCTAATGGAAGAGGATATTTGTAGCTCAGGGTTGAATGGTGGGGTCCTTGATGCTCACTGAGCTCTGTTGTTTTCTTGCAGACGTTTCATTACCAAACTAGGTAACATCATTTAGGTGGCACTGATGATGTTACCTAGTTTGGTAATGAAATGTCTGTGGGAAAACAACCAAGCTCAGAAAGCACCAAGGATCCCACACAAATATGATTCCACAGCCCCTCCCTCTGAATCATTCCTTTCTCATTTTTTGAAATTGGGATTCTTTGGATAGGAATTTGAAGCAGAAATACAAAGTCCTGCTCAACAGTGCAGCAGGGCACCATTACTACATTTTAAAGTAAGTGGTTACATACAACATCTATAGAGGAAGAAGTTCCAACCATAATGTCCAAAGTGAGTGTGTCAGTGGCTGAGAACAAATATAAAATTGCTGGCTTCTAGCATCCCCTTCTTGGTGCCTTTGCCTGCAGTAGGGAGTTAAATCAGTCCTCCAACTTTAAAATGACAGAGGTTTGTATGAAACACCTCATCAATTTGTTCTTCTACAAACTGGCTGGCAACTTCTATTGTAGCATTAGTACTTTTGCCAGACCTTAAGATTATTTGCAAAAGGTTTAAGAGTCAAATGGGCTTCAGGATAGTACCACAGTCTGCATATGTAAAGTCTTTTGACAAAGCAGGAGTCAAAGCAATACATTATAATTCAACATTATCTTGCAAAAGGCAGGGAGGAATAGAAAGATGGCTTGCGTTCTACAGAATTTATGGCAGAAATGATTGAACTAAAATGAATGAATGAATAAATGAACTACAAATATCTTAGTTCACAGCTTCTTATATGCTCATATAAATTTCACCCTAGAGTAGTATTTCTTAAAGTGTGGTCCAAGAACTATTCCCCAAGATCCTTTCAGGGGTCCACAAAATCAAAACTTATTTGCCTTGTATTGAAGAGATTTGCAAATATTTAAAGCAATGCCGTTCTTCTGATTATTATTATTTATTTAAAAGAGCATAGGGTTTTTCGGGAAATGTACTTACTGACATTTATTTATGTTAGTATCCAGTGGGCTTAATATCGTTATTTTTACATAATTCAATAAATATTCTACGAATGCATTGACTTTCATTTTTAATACAGTAGATATTAATAAATGTAACCGATACAAACAAAAACTCTTTTCGGATACCGGAGCAAAATGTTTAAGAAACATTGCTCTAGCGTAGGACCATCTCTTCCTCATAATACTGAATACATTGTAATTTAAGAGAAATTCCTGCCACATCTGATTGTTGGTTTACTTTGACAGCAAATGAGACATTGCTTTCTACTAATGTCATTAAAAAAAAAAACCTCTTAGCAACTGCTCTCCTTGATACTGTACCCTTTCCTAGCCTGGTTACTTTACAGTAGTTAAAAGAGAGATATGGGCAAACATAGCCTACTTGCTAAACAGTGAAACACATATATTAGCTCTCTCCAACAATTATAATAGACTGGCTTTCTCTCTTGGCATTCATCACCTGGCCACTTAACTTCATGAATAATTATTGACCAACTGTAGAGGGATCATCTTCGCTTTCCCCTTAGCTTTGGCAAAAGGACCTGACAGCCTTCACAAGATAGATATCAGGCTAGGGTTCATACAAGAGCCACATCAGCTCTTCAATACGATAAAGCATGCACTGATACACGAGCAAAAATACATTTTTCAGCAGGCCAATTCCACAGAAGCATTTACCAGGTCAGCTGCGCACTCACTACCATCCCGTTTTCCTTCCTATGTATGGGGAAAAAAGGCATGCATACATTTTGTAGATCAGGCAAAAACCCAACACGTGCGTCTTTCTTGGAACAGAAAGACAGAGCCAGGAACAGCTGTTGAATTTCTGTTTGCTGGGTACCTAATCAAAGCACTAGAAAACTGGGAGAAAGAGAGACAAAACCCAACAAGTCGCTTTGCTGCTGCTTCGCTCCTAGCAAAGACAAACCTTTGGCTGTAGGAAAAAAAAAAAGAGGGAAATAGGTACTGACAGGGACAGCACAGGGTAGAGTGAAGTTACTTCACAGCTTCCCTGAGGCCCCGCTCTTCATTTCCAGAGAAATAGATCTCACTCACCTGGAATTCCTCAGCCAGCTGCCCTTTCTCCTGCCCGGCCTTAGCTTCCACCTGGGCTAGAAAGCCCTTTAGGTATTCTTTACAGCGACTCATCTCTCTGCTTAAGAAGAAGGAACCGTGGCAAGGTTGGAGCTGAAGGTTCTGAAATGCTAAGAGGAAGTTGACATCCTTGCACCACGCCTCCAGATTGTGGCTAGTGGGATGGGCCCAGCAGACCTGCCTGGCTCTCTGCCTGCTCTCTCGGGAAAAGGATGGTAGCTTTTCTTCACACTGGGAACAGGGTGTGAACACTGAGCACCTGAGAAGCACAGGTCAACCAGCACTGTTCTTTGTACACTCTCAAGATTTACAGCACAGATATCTGCTGTTGTAGTAGCATCCTTAATTGTCAGTTCCCTGTGTGGTATCTGGGGGAGACTGTGCCCCCCTAACCAGTTCCTTACTGTACACATAAATACCTTGCCCTACCTGATTTATTTATTTTTAAATTAAAAGTTAATGGGAAATCAGCGTGCTTCAAAGACAAACATCAGCCTGAATAGACTTCCCTGTATTTCCAACAATGCCTCTTGACTCTACCAGCATTCTTAAAAAATAAAATGCTTGGTGGCTGAAATCCTCCTTAGCTGTCATTTAATGTGCATTTCTACCACATGTTCTGAAAATTACATATATATCCCATTTTATCCTCTATTCTGTATTTCAGGTTTTGCTAGCCACCTTGAGGTCTTGAATGAACAGAAAAGCAGGACTTCAATCAACCAAATAAATAAATGTAATTGTCCAAGAAACTGCTTAACCTGTTAGAACTGCTCTCAGCTGCATCAGTAGTGTACATCCACACCATAATTTGTGTCACATGGTATTTTTTCCATGTTATATTTGCATCACTAGTTCTAACTTATGTGTGTTTCTTGTAAATTACTGTGGAAAGTTTATCTTCACAATAGAGGGACACTATTGTATAATGTTGATATTCTTCTTCTCCTTATTATGTATAGTCTCTCTTATGGTAAAAAGGAATAGGATCTGGTTATTGTTCTATTGCTGTAGTAACAACATAAATTATGTACTGTGAAAACATATTTCAGTGGACTAATTCAACAGATGGATGAAATAGCGAAGTCCAGGAAATTAAAAAAAATCATTGTGGCCAATGCAAATGGTATCTTTTGCATAATTTACATTATTTGCACAGTAACATCATCACAGCAATTTTACTAGAATTTGGTCTACCGAATCATGCAAAGTCTGTTTAACTGAAATCAAGAAAACTGAGGACTCAGTGTATATGAAATTTCTAAGCTTATTTTTTTTTCCATTTTAATTTCATTTCTTGTTTCTAATCCTCATGAGTTTCCAAAACACATGGTTTCTCATAACAGAGGATTGAAATGCTTTATTTTAAGTAGTTACATTGAGCTTTCATACTGATTTTCCTCATTCACAAGTTCCCATTACAAGACCGCATGGTGCTAACATTGCCTGGTTGGGCGAGAGCCTTGAGAAAGAAGTATGAAGCCATGTGGTTTTGGAATCTGAAGTGAAATTGAATTAGCTTTAGTTGAAAATATAACAAGAGTGGAAAAAAGAAGTAGCTCAAGAAATACCATGATAGTCAATTGTTTTAGGAAGAGAGGGTATAATGAGTTTAGCTTATGATATTCACAACAGAAAGTTGCTGGCAATAAAAACAAAGCCAGGAAGAGGGATGATATGAAGTATTCCCCCAGGTCCATCATAGCAAGTTCTTAATGCTTCAAAGAGGATAGAAACAAGAATGACAATGGATTTGCGGCTTACAACGATGCATATATATTATATTTATATCCTGCTTAAGTAAGTATTCAAGGCAGCTAATAGTGACTAAAATAGGAATGCAAAATGGAAAGGTAAGAAGCATACCTAAAATTTAGTACCTACTTTGGCAAAAGTGATGGGTTTTGGGTTGTTCTTCTAAAGGTAGACCAAATGGGAGCGAATAATAATTCCCAAGGGAAAACATTCAACAACTTTCCCCATGGCTAGTATGCTGTAGTGGTTAAGGTGTTGGATTAAGAGCAATGAGTCCCAGGTTCTAATTCATCCTCACTCTGGGTAACTTTGGGCTAGTGACTATCTCTCAGCTCAACCTATTTTACAGGGGTGTCAATGCTAGTGGAGACAAAAGGTGGGAGCACTACGTATGCTGCCTTGAGGCCCTCATGGAAAGTCAGGATATAATGTATATCTAATTAATTAATTACAAGAGCCTCTCCTGCAAATCTTCATAGGCCACTAAACAGAAGGATTTTCAGATAGCATGGCTCTAAATCACTTGAGTTTTAAAAATTAATACCATTTTAACACCTTAAATTGTGCCAGTGCAGTGCTTTCGGATAGGGGTTATATGATTTATGTACTTCCTAGCTGGGCCTAGCTGCCCCATTTTGCCCCCTGCAATTTATAGATTCTAAGAGTAATCCTGTGTAATATGCAATGTAATGGTCAAAACGGCAGACTTCGGACATAATTTTATTTATCAAATTTATATGCCACTTGTCTGATAGTGTGAGGCAACATAAGGTTCCCTAAACAACACTGCACGTTTGAAAAGCAGCTAAAGTCCTGTAAATGAACGCTTTCTCGCTTAACCACATTGACTTTCCAAAGACAAGAAGAGAATGGCCACATACAAACATCGTCAAACCTAACCTATTTAAGGTTAGGTTTGACGTTGTTTGTACGTAGGGTTAAGCGAGAAAGCGTTCATTTACAGGACTTTAGCTGCTTTTCAAACATGCAGTGTTGTTTAGGGAACCTTATGTTGCTTTACACTATGAGACAAGTGGCATATAAATTTGATAAAAAAAAGTATGGCCAAAGTCTGCCATTTTGGCCATTACAATGCATATTACCCAGGAGTACTCCTAGAAGTTGCAGCGGGATCAGTGGTGGGTTCCTACCGGTTTGGTCCGGATCTTGCGAACCGGTAGTAGCGGCGGTGGAAGGCTCCGCCCACCCACCCGGACGTTATCACGGACTCTCTGCGCTTGTGCAGAAGCTTCTGCGCACGCACTCCCGTTGCGAAGTGGTAATGAAGGTAAGTGGAACCCACCCCTAAGCAGGATGCAGAATGGGTCAGCTTTGAATGGACTCACTTGGGTCTCGGTTTCACCCCCTTGATTGAGCTCAGTAGGGGTGACGGGGTTGTTCAAGCAGAGAAGCTCAGTTATAAAACTATTAATAATTGTGGTTTCTATTTTTAAAATGTAAGTTCAGGCCTAAGTCTTAAATGGCGCCATTAAAACAACCCATCCAGAATTTTGGTTGGTACAGAGATTTTGAAGCTTCTCTAGCTCAGTAGACCGGCTGCCCTCTAGTAAAGCTATTTCACCCCTAATCTTAGAGGTTTCCAGTGTAAGCAAGTAGGAAACAAGACATGGCACGATTCTAAAAGAAAGTTAAAAGAAGGTGTGTGCTTTAAAAACTCATGTCTATTATACAACTGCCAGAAAAAGCTTGAACAAGTCTATGGGTTATGAATATGATATAAATTCTTTTTTCTTCTCTTCTTTTTTGCAAATAATAAAATGATGTATTATATAAAAATCAGTCATTGTATTACAGCTACATGACTGACTGTATGCTCCAATTATGCCTAAGGCAGAGATGCAATGGCATTACCAGTCTTTAGCAAGATTGGAAAGAGGTATCACAATGAAATGGAGAAGCAAGAGTAATCATTACCCATCCTGTAAAGTTGAACCCATATAGAAGAATTGTATGAGTAAGATCCATTGGACTTTGAAACTTAATAATTTAATATAATATCATTCATGGCATTTTATTTTCTTATTCCTCCAAAAAAACCCATTTAGATAAAGAACCCCATTCTTTACAATAGCTCAATGAGGAAAATTGGGCTGAGAAGTTAGAGAAACTATCTTAGGATAATCTAGTGAATTTCATAGATCTAATTAGAATCTTGGGCATATAAAACATTGACCCAGATTGTCATTAGTTTTGTTTGTTCACTTTGCTGGGTTGCATAAACATAGTGAATTATGGTTTGTTTGATAAACTATAGTTAAACCTTGGCTTAACATAATAGATGAAACCAGTCTAACGTATTAACCCCACTTTCCCCATGCTGGGGCCTTTTAGATGGTTTGGACAATACCTATCATAATAAACTATGTGATGGGAACTGTAGTTCAACACATTAAAAGAGAACACAAATGCAGAAAGCTCATCTGCGAACTTGGATACAGAATAATCAGAAAATCAGGTCCCATATAGACATAAATTACAAATATGTTTTTAGCTCTTTCCTCACACTCACCAAAAGTTATGATAGACAGTATGAATTGCTTTATTTTTAATTTTGCATATTAAACATCCCTCAGAGTTGTAATGGAGTTGGATGACTTTTAAAGGTTATTAAAGAAATAAATAGAATCTTTCAAATAAAAACTTTATTCCTTTTAATTTTAGAATATTGACAATCTATTGAATTTTGCAAGAAATCCCCATACTTCTACTATAGCCTTTAATTTTTATTTGCCAAACAGTAATTGTATGAATCTGCTTGACTTCTGATTCAGCCACCTGTAGGAGGAATATATTTATTTACTAGATTTTGCTATCCTGGGGGGTTGGGAAATATGATCCATTTTTCCTACTATTTAATCATAGGTCAGTGACTGTATATGGAAAGTCCCTCCAAAGACGTTGTCTGTAAATGGAAGAATGCAAAGCCAGTAAGGCAGACTTGTAGTAGTTCTAACTTTCCGCACGTCCTTTCAAAATAAGAATTACTGAGACTTAAACTAAGGTTATGAGATCTGGACAGTAAATATCTGGATGGCCACAGGATGGCATCAAATATTAAGATTTTTCTGTCCCTCTTTGCTACAGGCTACATTTTTGCAGCCCAGATCTACAAGTCACATATTCCCTTTTTCTACAAGCCCTCATTCTCCTTAGTTTTAGGTTTGTGAGAACTATGACGAATCAGTGGCTGCAGTTTGTGATGCTGTCATGTGTTTTCTCGGTGGTTGTTACTTCTTCTTATCTAAAGAAGGTGTAGAGAAAGAAGGCACAGCTTGGCTTCTGGAATTCTTGCTAGTCCATTGATCAGCAGGGACCATATAGCTTTGTGCTTGTATCAGTGGTGGGTTCCACTTACCTTCGCTACCGGTTTGGAACCAGGAGCACGTAGCACTTCTGTGCATGCACAGAACCTTCTGCGCATGTGCAGAATGTCCGTGATGACATCTGGGCGGAGCCTCCCGCCACCACCACCACCGGTTTGCCCGATCCGGAGCAAACTGGTAGAAACCCACCACTGGCTTGTATGCACTGAGAAAGAAAAGACAAGATGCATATGTTCTGCTGTGGGTCATGTGACTGGAAGAGGAGGGGGCAGGGTCTTAGAATGGAGCTGTGACCAATGTTCCAAGTCATGCAGCCTGATTGTGCCCATTTTCTTCCTCCACACCAAATTTGGCTCTATTCTGTTCAGTTTTTGGAAAGCTGTGTGCTGATGAACAATTCCAACCTCCTTTACATCATTTTTTTTTCAACATTCCAGTCGGATTGGAAATAACAATGAGTATGTCCTATATACATATATATATATATATATTTGGGAGCCTAAAAGAGGAAATGAAGAGAGGAGAAATTTTATATCTTGTCAGAAAAATCTGGATGGCTAAAGCAATTCCTGTTTGAGAAGGATGGTGTAAAAATAGAATTACTAGGGTCTGCAGGAAATGAAACTAGGAAAATTTAGCTTTTTGTATGAAAATTCTGCCACTGGGTTCACATGATACAATGAGGGCTAATCCAGTCAACCATATTTTAGCCTAATGTATTGTATGAACCCAGAAAATGAGGTTGAAGAAAGGTTGGCTCAGTTAAACACAGAGAAAACACACACCTGTGTTACTTTAAGGCCCTAAATAAACAACAAGGGTTCCAGACTATTGAAGGTATTTCTGTTGTGGCTTCCTTAATGATTGTGTGGCTTATCTTTTAAAAGTATTAATTTACATGTAAATTAATAATTGCCAATCTTATTAGGTAGTCCAGACAAGGTAACACACACCCAGATGCACTACCGTAGCGTCAACTTTACTGTAAAGTTACAATAATAGAATCTTCTAAATCTGAAAGTTCATCTCTGTCTCCACTCACCTTTACAGTCTAACATACTAGAGACAGTCCTTTGCCATGTACTCATTCCTTTTGTGGACTAAGCTGCCACTAGTCTGATTGTTGTCTAGTTTATGGTTCTTTCTCTTCCCTGTCACCTTATCTCCCAAGGTCATTCTCATATACCATTACAATAGACAACTGAACATTTGAGTTCCAAACACCTGTTTTTTGTTTTTCCTAAACCTGAGTTGTTTCTGAACAAACATTTTATTTCCAATAGAAAAGAATATATATAGTTCAGAATTGAACTTGGAATCCTTGATGCTCTCTGAGTTTTGCTGTTTGTTTGCAGACATTTCATTACCAAACTAGATAACATAATCAGTGCTAGCAGTGCGAGGTTTGCTCCCTGTTTATATACAGTAGCTTGCCCTGTAGCGTTGGTGGAGGTGGGGTTTTCTCCTTGATAGCTTCTTGATTAGGGTACAATATTTTCTGTTTGCTTGTTTGCTTGAGGCTAGTTTTATGTATGATAGTATTATCCTTTTCATAGCTTGTGTTGCTTATGTTGTAGTGCAGGCATGTCAAACTGGCAGCCCGCGGGCCGGATACGTCAAACACACAGGCCACACTCACCCTGGCTCCACTAAGGCAAAAAACATCGTGATTATATCACGATCTGGCCCGTGACCCCATCGAGTTTGACATTTGTGATGTAGTGTGTTACGTAGTCAGGCACTTTTTGATAAAGTTGTATGGGTATCCATTGTGTTGGAAGATGTTACATAGGTGATTACTTTCCTTTTTCTAGTGATGTGGGTTGCAGCAGTATATTGTACTTGTCTTTTGTAGACAATAGTCCTTTTATACCACCTTTTTGTAGACAGATTAGGTTTGCCCAACTTGCTAAAATCATGGTTAACTCAACCATAGTTCATTGACTTAACAATTCCTGAGTTTGCACAACCCTGTGAACCATAAATTACCCACTCTAACTGTATTTGCAAAACAGAGGGTGGCACTAAGTAACCAAAGTTGTTTTGTGAACTTAGTCAGTATCCTAGGTTTTATCTAGCATTGCCACAGATAATAGTGTCAGCTTTTGATAGTAATCCATATTTTACCTTCTTTCCATACCCCCTTATTGTAATGAAGTTAAGTGGGGGGAAAGACCCAGAAATTTTTTTTTTGAAGGGTGTGGATATTTGATTGCCATAGGTTTGAGGAAGATCATTTCAGTGTCATTTTGTGAGATACATCACAATTCTTTATTTCCTCACACAAATATTCAAATTATGAACGTGCATATGGGTATATACCTTTAAATATCTGAGGGAGGAGAGAGATGGTGGAATTCCAGAATTATAAAATGTTGGTTTGAAACAGGTGTTATGTCCCACTTATGCCTCTCTTTTTACCTTTCAGACCAAAACCAAAACATTTCATCCAATATATGTTCAGAAAGGGGGAACTATTTACAAACGTTCATTTTTAATAAATGGTTTCTGTATACCAATATGGCATTAATTCCAAGAGGAGGAAGTAGATATGATAAGTGGCAATGTAAGCTTTCTAAATAATGTCATTGCTCTCCTATCGTCAAGACAGTGACTGCAAAGTTCTTTTAGTGTAACACAGAAATGTCAATATTTAACCGTGAAGATTCAGCAAGGAATATTACGGTCTAAAATTGTTTTGTGAAAAAAAACCTTGCTCTGATCTAGAAGTGCTCTTCTTATGCTCTTCAGAATATATAAACAGTGAGGATTAGTTTTCTGAATGTAAAATAGTGTTTTATAGATTACAATTTTGCCATCTAGTGTCTATTATACAAAATGCTACGGGAAAGTATTAGAATATACAGAGAATTTTAAATTACTTTTCTAAAAATGTACTTTAAAGTCTAATAGTTATAAGCAACACTTCTGATATTTACATAGGATATTTACTTCATTTCCACCACCTAATCCTCCTTTAACGTGCATCAGCTCTTCTTGCAGTGATACTGCACCTCTTCTTCCACATGACCAACAAGGAGGAGGAAGAGATCTGCTTCCTTCATAAGAGGGTTGTTCTCTTTTTTTCCAGTGTGCAGGATCTAGCATTATCAAATGGCTGCTTTACAGGACTGCATTTTTGAGGAGAAAGAGTCTGCCAAGCATTCATTCTCACTCAAGAAAGAAAAAAAAGTTGCTCTTCTGGTTGGAAGCAGCACATAAGTTTATAGGGCATACTAAAAAGACAGGGGGGAAATGCAGGTGGGCAAGAGCTGGAGAAGACAGTAATGGTCCAGTGGAGCTTCTGGCTATTAGTTGCCTTCCCTTCATTTAATCTGTGAAGTTTAGTCACTGTAAGCATCTGGCTGCCTAGCAAATTAATGGATTCACGATATGTGATTTATTGGTGTTTTTGAAATGTTTTTAAACTTGTTAAAATGAAACAATGAACACTATATTTATTTCACACCTTAAGGACTGAATTTTTATTATTGCATGCAGGTTTTTTTTTTTGTCTCTTCAGTTTTAGCTCACCTTAATATTTTTTTTCCTGACTGGATAATCACTGTATGGCTCCTATTTTATATTTTCATTGCATTTTCTCCCCAAAAACGAAATAGAAAATAAGAACATAAAAATTAAGCAGGCTCAGACATGGATATTATTTGCAATGAAAATCAGAAAGCCCCAGACTAAACCTGAAATTTAAAAAAATATCCTGAAGAAAGTAATGACCAACCAATCTCCCTCTTATATAGCCTTTCCTTTGTTCGGTTGCTGTTGTTTTGTCTAAGATTCTCCAGCTTGTTAGAAATGTGTCCATTATTTTTTTTTTAACCCTCCTCACTTTCGGGAGCAAAAAACACCTTCTTCCATCTGCAACTGTATATTCAGGCTTTATTTTATTCATGTAGCCTTTTGTTTCACGTTGGTCCCGCAAACTTCGCAGTTCTTTTATGTAGGTCGCAAACACTAAATCGCAAAGCAGTGAGGAATATTTATTTGCACGGAAGTGAAATCAAAATAAGAATCGGGAGAAGGAAAACGGTACGAAATGCTAATTCCTACCCTTTTTCTTAAATGTTCGCTTTTGTATTGTTGTCCTTAGAAGAACCGACCCAGAGAATAAATTCTTAGGGTGCCTGGGTCGGAGTTTGGGATGATTGTAACATCGTACCGCAGTGCAAAATGCCACTCCGAAAAAGGACTTTACCTTCGCGCTCCATAGGACAACAATAACAGGAGCCACCGCCAAATAATCCAGCGCCAATGAATTCCTACCAAATGAGCAAGAGGTGCCAAAGGATACAGGCTGACGTCATTCCCCAGCCCTCCGCAAACAATGACAGCTTGCACCAACTTCGCCGGCCTGGCTTTTATATCGTTTTCCAAAGTAATGTCTTCCCTCTGATTGGTACGAGAAGAAAATACGACCATCGCAATTGGCTCATGTTCTGACTGATCCAGCCCTCTCCTCTCACCCAATTTATTATGATTGAAGCCTGAGATTAAGCCTGAGGCAGGATTGCTCCGCCTCACTTTTTATCTTCCCGTTTGGATTCGCCAAATTCCCTGTCGCTCACTCCGGCTTCTCAAGGTTCTCCTCCGCCCCCCCGTTTTCATTGACGCGCTGGTCGAGCGAGGATTCCATTGGCCTTCCGCGTTACGCTCTGTCTGTGCGGGGCTACGATTGGCCTTTGGACTTCCGCGAGCCACGCCTCCTCCTTTCCATTCGTTAGGTGATTAGTGGAGGTGGCCGTCAATGTCCCTCCCGTTCCCGCCTTCTGCCATTCCGAATCAGGAAGTGTGGTCGCGGAGTGCTCGGGAATCTGTTTCTGCGATGGGAAGGCGAGCAGATCCCGGGTTTATGGTGAGACATAAAGCCGGTGGTTTTGGAACCGAGCGGGAGGGCGGGATCCCCTTTCGGCTCTCCCTTCTCACGCAGGGTTAAGGGGTGGGGCTGCCGGCAGCGAGCCGGCGGGGGTTTTCCCTTCTTTTCCAAATCGGATGGCCTCGGGTATTGTCTTGGGTTGAACTGAAGGCTCCCGAGGGGGGTTGAGACATAAGACCGACCTTGCAGGACCAGCTCGGTCATAGCGCATCTGGTTCAGTATCCTGTTCTCAAAAAACATCCGGCCAGATGTGCCCGGGAAGATCCCGAGGAAGTTGGGGAAAAGGTATTGGCCTGTTCTTCGTGTCCCCAAGAGTGCTGCTTGGAGCTTCTGTTTCACTAATCTCTGCTCGTAGAGCTGATCTTTGCCAGCCCCCAAAGTTTTAAACTGATAGATTTCTGCGTTTGTTGGATTGCTAAGGATTTACACTCTAAGGAGTGTGGCAAAACCTCCGTTGCGCCAGAGAATTTTTGCGGTTTAGCCCAAAAGCACAGCAAATGTGCCAATGGTACATGGTAGGAGATCGTTTTGATGGAAACATAAAAAGGCTACATCTGACACCTGAATAAATCATCTTTTAGAAACAGGAACGCCTATAGAATTATCCACGAATTGCACACAACGTTAAAACAAAACAAACTTCGTTTTAGCATCCTTGACACTTTCTGTCAATTTGTTTCCTTGGGTCACTCACTTATAGTAGAGGAGGGCCCTTAGTAGCGGGAGAAGGGGGTTTGTCAGTCCATGAAAGGGACTGAGCTATTCTGAAGTTATTGAACCTGCCTAACATGGGATTTCATTCTGGAAATGTATGTGCTGTGCTTTCTGAACGTCTTAAGTTGATTGACGTCTGTCTAATACTGGATCCTTGCAAATAGATGTAGGCATGTGTACAGAGATGAAAAGATGCTCTGACTTGGTCATAGATAGATGGAATATCTTATCTTTCACTCTCTCAGGTAGCATTGCCAGGAATTGCTTGAGAAATTGCTGAAAAAGATATGTTTCCATTCCTTTGATCTGAAACGTGGCATCTTCTACTTGAAATTAGACTCAGTTGTTCAAAATAATAAGTGGTTAACTGCTTGGCTTACAAAGGTGTTTATCAAAGAGATTGTCCAATTCCTGAATTATCCAGGGGTGAACTCAGATCCTTTGTGTCTTACTTATTAGTTATTTATTTGAGACAAGCTGCTTTCATAAGCAATCCTGTAGCAGGTTGTTTTCTCACTTGACTGCTGTCAATAAACTCATTGCACCCGATACCATAAATGTATTTGTGAAAGAAATTCTTACTTTCTGGAAAGTATTACCTTCCTGTTAATGCTTCAGATGGGCGGGTGCTACTTGAAATGTATAATCTTCTCATATTTGTTTAGCTATGTAGTACAGTAATACTTTATTCCATACTGCAGTACTTGTGTCATCAGTATGATAATTGAACTTTAAGCAGTATCACCACAAAACTAGTTCTAACCAGACTTTGAGGGTGAAGATAGTATATGCAACTTGAGAGCAAAGCTCTTTTCCATTATTCTGGAAATCTCAAAGTTGCCAGCCTTGGAACAGGGATGGTGTTATGGCATTATTTGGGTAGGATTTTTTGGAGGGTTGGCAGCATGACACCTTCATGTTTCCTGTGGAAACCAACTCTTTTATTACCATTAAACAAAATTTATTTAAGTTGTTTATTTCCTATTATTTTAATTTATTTTACAGTGTTTTAGTGTTCTTGCATGAGATCCTTCAAAAATCCTCCAAATTTTTACTGATTTTATTGATTTTAATTTGTATATGTATAAGTTTGCCATGTTTCTGGAAAAGGTAAAGAACCCCAGAACTATCTGGTTGGTGGAAATTGCTATTTATGATTATATTGCTGACCCCTCCTCTCTCCAGGACTCAGGGAGTTGAACATAATTCCTTGAAGGAGACCTAGATTGTTCCGAAATGCAGCCATTTTTAAATCCCCTATTTAGGTATTGTGTTGGCTTCACTATTTGCGATGGCAAACAGAGTGTCTACAAGCTAGAAATTCAGGCAGCAGCTTTGTAAATCAGTTAATAAAAGTTATTGGCATTTTTTTTACTGATTGCCCATTTTAACTTATGGTAGTGACCTATTGACCTAGGAAACAAAAATAAATATTCAGGTACATTTTTTCTCCCCCGTCTCTGTTTCCAGTTAGTAAAAAAAATTCTTGCACTATGATTTGGAGGTATTTCTTCCTTGTCTCAGCCTGAAGACTATTTACAAGCCTACTGTAAATTATTTGAGAATGGTACTTTCAGAAACTTCCCAGTTAAACAGCAGCTGAAATGGCAAACGTGCACAGTAGGAAACCAAATGCTGTACTGATTTAGCTGGTGCTCTTGTTTCTTTTCTAACTCTTCAATTGTATCCTTTACTTAATTTTTTTCTGGAAAACTTCAGGATTTCGGCTAAGAGACATGTGCTTCTTCTTTCTTTTGAAACTGATATTTGGAGAAACAATGTCCTCAGTTGAGAGGTTGAGTCTCAAGGCATTCTTGTCTTTCATCTACTTATTCAGTACCTTCTTTAATGCCATCCAAGTTATTGGCCACCATCATGTCTTGTGATATGCATTCTACAGATTATGTGCTTGGTAAGAAGCTTTGCCTGTAAATCTCTTTTTGAGCCAGCTTTGCTGAATGGCCCCTGGCCTTAGTCTTTTGAGACATAGAGTTTTCTAGCTCCATAGGCTAGGTTCACATGCTGCAGTAAGTCATAATGTAATTTGCTTGATTTGGGCTTATGCTATGTTGATCCACCGCTATGATTTACAGTTAAGGGATTTTGTCTTTGTGTTATGTGAGAATCAATTCCAGTGTAGTTTATTTAATATGATTTTTAACCCATGGTTAACAAAATATCTTAATGCTATGGATGATTTCAGCTATTGTGTTAAATCTTATTTCAATCTATATCAATATTTGTCCCTCTTTCTCAATCAGGTATATAGGACATTTTTACAAAAATGTCTACTCTCTTGACTAGAAAAACAAAAACTCTTAATAGCTGGCAGGTTCATTTTTAGTTCTTTACATAAATTGTCCCTACCAAAATGTCTTCTTTAGTACAACAATTTAAAATAAAAAAAGATGTATTCTTGTTGGTATCTGTTTACTTCCAGGTTATTTCTGTTTTCTTTAGATCAAAATGGAACAGCAAAAGTGTAGAAATGTCTTCAAATGGTTCTCTTTCTTAAGTATGAGTACAGCCAATTTTTGTTCAGCATTCATTTGGCACATTGGATTACAAACCAGCCAACTACAGTATAGTCCAATATATTGTGTCAGTGGGTTTAATTTATGCCTTATGCACTCTTAATCAGGCTAATTGAGGACACTAATTAATAATAAATACCTTGTCTGAACACAGTTTTGCCAGTAGAGGGCCAGAAGAGATAGAACATACTTCTCCCCAAAGAAAATCTGGACATATGTACACGTGAAAATTGTGTGAATTTATATGCGTGGATGAAAATTTAGAATCTCCATTTGTAAAAATGTTTTTACAGAATAATGGATATTTAAGGTTTCATCTCTCTTCTTTAAGATTACAAGATACATTTGTATACCCTCCCCCCCAAATAATATATTTGCTATTTGTTTCTGTATTGGCTTTGTTTTTTATTTGTTTTGGACTTTATTACACATGGGTTATATTCTGAGTGCTTATTGATACCATGTCTGTTTTGATTCTTTTTCTTATTTGAGATAATTATGCAAATAAAATGCCAATAATATGGGGGAAAGCTAAACAGTGAATGTCTTTGCATCTAGCCCAGGGCTGTCAAACTCACGGCCCATGGGCCGGATGCATCACATTTTGGCCATGCCCACGCCCAGTTTAGCAAAGGGGGGGAAAATCCTGATATGTCATGTGACGCTGCTGTGACACCCCTGATTCTAGCCCCTTCAACCCCCTGTCCTTTTTCTAATCATTAATGGCCAATTTCAAGGCCTTTGTTCTTTTTCAGGAGTTCTTTATCTCTGAACAGGGATTCAAGCAAATAGTTTTTCAGGCCGTAAAGAAAGTTTACAGTTTGGTTGAATTTTATCAGTTATAGCCATGACAAAGAAGATCACTAAGGAGATGCAGCCCCTCCCTGGAGTGCAGCTCCAGAAATTTGCTTGTAGTGATTAGTGGCCACCCGGCATTTCCTGCTGTCTCTCTGAGGCACCCCTGCTTGGGCATGTGATTCAGATTATAGCTGGGACAGCGGGCACAGATTGAGTTTTGCAAAGAGCCTGGAAGTGGCTGTGTCCTTTCCCTCAATCTGGGTTGGTACATTCCAGCTTGAAGAGTTGCATTAGGCGCACTGTTTGCTGTTAGGGTGGAGGGTACAGGACTCTTGGGAGGTAGTACTTGTAGCTCTGTTCCTAATTTGAGAAATGGGTTGGGCCTGGTGAGGAGGTACCCTAGCACCTGCATCCTGTTTGCTACTCAGGGAATTTCCTCATGCTTGCCTTTTGTCTTTGCAGTTGTTGTTTGAGATGTAGAGATGGAGAACGAAGACCCTGGCTTACCTTGTAAAGGGGAGATGGAGCTCCCTGACCAGAAATGTGGGCTGGATCCTACAGACAGAAGTGAGTACTTTGAACTATCTGGTTTGGAGCTAGAGAGTGGGGCAGAAAGTATAGTGCCCAGATACACCTCCTTTGATGGCCACCAGGTTCTGTTTGTCTGACTTAGGTTTCATTTAGCAAAAAAATAAATAAAAATAAATAGGAAACCACTTGCTGAAATCTCCACCAGCTTCTCACATTTTTTTACAGTAACTGCCTCTCTGGTTTAATGGAGAACAACTTGTGTGAAGTAGATTAATTCCTGGGAAGTGAATAATTTGTGGCAAGCATTTTGTGGACAGACAGATTTTTCAGGGCAACTATTTTGTGGGGGCACCAACTTCATAAGGTTATACCCTCACTGACTTAACCTTGATATGGTGTGTTTCTTCTAGTCCAAACCACCTGATTGGCTATAGCGAGGTTTTCACTCTGACACTGGATTCTTTTCACTTTATAGTCACTATTTGGATCAAGCTGACTAGTTTGTCATGATCATGAGCTTGAACTAAGTTTGGTTCAACATACAGTATATTGTATGTTGAACATTCAATATATTTGGTACTGTTCCAAGGGCTGTAAGCAGAAAATGATACGTCCTTGCTCCCCAAATTTACAATTTAAACCTCTGCACAATAAAGGGAAAAGCAAAGATAAGAATTATATGTGAATCCACACATGTGCAGATATGTAATCTTTGTTTTCAAAAGCACTGGGATTAATGGAAAAAACAAGTGGGTTTGGAAGAACAGTTCAGAAAAAAATAGCAAGCATTTTATTTGCATGATATGTTAAGTATAGTTTATTAATTAAGCCACTATGGCCTTTTCACACAAAATCCATAAAATATTTTAAATTATTATATTACTTAAATTCACACACCTTACTAAATTACATTGAGGGGGGATTGGGATTTTGGCTTAGTATGTTGTATAAACCCAGCTGTAGTTTAATGATAGTTTGATGATAGTTTAAGAGCTGTGGTGTTGCAGTGCTTTGAATGCAGTACTGTAGGCTACTTCTCCTGATCACTGGCTGCCAGCAATTTGGCAGATCGAATCTCACCAGGCTCAAGGTTGAGTCATCCTTCCACCCTTCCAAGGTTGGTAA
>JANHFK010010656.1:71508-96530 GCA_036250565.1 Sibynophis collaris | reverse complement strand
AGATATTTTGAGTGACAGGGAGCCGCAGCAGAGGGGTGAAAGAGCCACATGCGGCTCCAGAGCCGCAGTTTGCTGACTCCTGCATTAAACTATCTGACTTCAAGCTATTGGCCATAGATGATAAGATTAAAAAAATAAGATATTAAATATATTATTTGTAAGACCTGTTCCTTCCAGCATCTTCAATGCAGGAGCAGTTTTCACTGTTATTTCATTTAGTCCTTGAATTTTTGTGCCACACCATCATTAAAATATTCTTATTTTTAATTACTAATTAGTTTCTAGTTTTAATCAGTAGAAGATACATTTCAGAAACAGACTCCTCAAATCTTTATAATAACAAAAATACATTCTGCTCACTTTTTATTTCATGGTCTATTTTCCCAGTTCCTG
Source organism: Sibynophis collaris (assembly GCA_036250565.1). Taxonomy (NCBI): domain Eukaryota; kingdom Metazoa; phylum Chordata; class Lepidosauria; order Squamata; family Sibynophiidae; genus Sibynophis; species Sibynophis collaris. The sequence continues at coordinate 96,137 of JANHFK010010656.1, read as the reverse complement.
GCATTTATACTGAGATTCTTCTTCTTTGCCCAGATTTGCTCCATCAATTCAAATCCTGTAAAGTTAATCCTTGGTTTAACTTTTTTTTAAAAGGAAAACGAATAGAGATTCTAAGAAAGCTAATATTGCATTTGTTGAATGTCCAAAACTGGTTCTATTATAACAGTGCCGCACTCCATCTACTGAAGCAGTGACTGTTTTTTTCCCCATCCCTCCTTTTACCATAGATGACCACAAACTGGTTTTTGTGCAGCAGGGCCCCTTGGTACTGGTTTCAGTTTCGCATACCCTACAATCAGAGCAGCAACTACGCCAGGAGCTTTTGTACGTCTACGATCAAATCATCAGCATGCTTACTCAGGCCAGCATCACTCGCATCTTTGAACGGAAAAAGAACTATGACCTCCGGCGTTTGTTGACCGGCTCGGAGAAGATTCTTGACCGTTTGCTGAACCTGGTTGAATCAGATCCTTGTTTCCTCCTTGGTGCTGTCCGCTGTTTACCCCTTGCTGCCTCCCTCCGGGATTCCCTGGGCACTTTGCTCCAAAAAGCCATCACCCCTAATCTGGTCTTCTCTATTTTGGTGGCTGGTAGTCAGTTGGTCACCACAGTGCAGGAGAAAACAGTCATTGAAGATTGCCGATTAGAACCTACTGACTTGCACCTGTTACTCAATCTCATTGGGGCAACTTCTGCCTTTCAAACTGGGGAAATTTGGACACCTATTTGTTTGCCACGTTTCAACCCTGATTGTTACTTTTATGCTTATATTTCTTATTTGGATTCAGAATGTACTGTCTGCCTCATCCTTCTCTCTACGGACAAGGACTCTTTCTATTCTGTCTCGGACTGCAAGAAACGCATTGAGGAAGGCATGAGGACTCAGAACTACCTGCAGGCACTCTCAAGTGGCTTAAAGAGCCCATCCTATAGTGTAGGACTGGTGGGAGTGCCAGATCTTCGGCACTTTATGTATAAACCTCTGGATATACCGGATAATTACCGACAGCTTCCCCAGTTCACCAGGTAATATGCTTTGGAGGGTTGAAATTGACTCTGATGAGGACCAAATATGTCCTGAAGCAAGGAGGTACCTATGATGTCATCCTAGGAACCAGTTTCATCTGTCTTTTGGTTCTTCTTCCCCTAGATATTCACAGATATCTTAATGTGACGTATCATTTGGTTCAGGCTTGAAGTAAACTCTAGAAATGTGGCTAGTTTTTTGTTTTTTTTTTAATGACCTGCATCTGCTCAAGAAAGAATTCCTGAGATTTTTTGTTGTTGTAACAACAAAACCTCATAACAAGTTAATGTTCCTCTTGATTTTGGAGATTCATATCAGAACATGATATGAAAAATAAATCTGAATTTGCCACTGGGTTTTGTCATTCCTGGCAGTAAACTTGCACTGCATTTTGAGTGTATCCTCAGAGGTAAAGCTACCTTAGATCTTTTCTCTTTTAAAGTTTGCTGAGTTGAGGCTGTCCTTCCCACTCCTTTACTCTTCCCCTCTTTACAGCTGGCAGCCAGAAATGGTGGGAAATGCTAAGCTACATTTATTCAGTTTGTTTTAAATAGAGCAGTTATGTGACATTTCTTTCCTCCAGTCCACAAGGATTGATGTGTAGAAAGAGATTTTATCTTGCGGCTTCTGGGCTGCAAAAAGGGAATCAAAGGCTGAACATCATAAGATGCCAATTAGCTGGCAAAATTTATAAACAACAATAATCTAAAAGATGTTAAGAAGTAAAATTGACTCTGATGTATTTTAGTGCCTTAAAGGAATGATGTTGTTTTAGAAATCCTCTTTCTTCCCTTCATTGGCTTCGGGAAAAACTGCATGAATAGTATACCTCTCTTATTAGAATGGGCCATGTGATTTATTTTGAGAAGAACTTGTTCTGCCGTTTCTTCTATTAGAGTCCTCCCGGGTCCAGAAAGTTTCTTCTGACCTATATAATACAATATATTATAGAATAGTAGGGCAAGCCACAAATCTAGCCTGTTTCAGAATCAGATTTATTGTCGCTTCAGAAGATTCTGAAAAGTTTCCAAAAGCTGAGGACATTAAACTTAAGTGATTAGCACGAGGCTGAGCATTGCCACATCTGGCAATGCTCAGTTCTACATCTGTAGAACAACAGCTCATTGTATATAAATTCTGGAGTCTGTTCTGTGGTAAGACGTTGTGTAGGTCAACACTAAGCTGCTTGTTTCCTCAATATCTTATTTCTCATCTAATACAGTCCAGAACTGGAGGGGCCATATTGCAGTGAGAATGAACGGCACCGACTCTTTGACCTGTACCACTACCTTCACGATCGCATCCACAGTACCTCACGTCCTTTACGTCTCATCTACCATGTAGCTGAAAAGGAGACTTTATTGGCTTGGGTGAGGCCTGGCAACTTTATTGGCTGAGGATGAAACTCTATGGTAGACTTTCAGGTGGATGGGCTAGATCTATTTTAGATGAGGACATTAGAGCATTCCTAAACCCATGTTTTCTTCATATGACTTACTACGTAAGATCGTTATAAATGGCAAACAACTTGCAGGAAAGTATTTGGAGAGATGGAGTCTTTAGTCTTTCATCTGTTCACTGATTCCCTATTATGAATCTTTATTTGGGGATGGGTTTTTCGGCCATAAATAATAATAAGCTACCAACCATCATAATACTTGATAGGTGGATAAAAATGCCAAACCTAGTCTAGACATTTGGCTGACTGCATGACCAATAGTAATTACTATAAAACTTTCCTTGTTGGTTTTAATAGCTCTAACACCAGTCGGTTTTCTAATACTGAATTAAAAAATTATTAGCAGCAGAAGGAGAAGAAGAAGAAGAAGAAGGGCAAGATTCTCACATTGCTTTTTTAAAAGTGCACTGTCCTAGATTAAACTGGTTCTCATCTTTGTCATTGGTGATAAAGGAAAGGTTAAAAAGAAAAAAAATAAGTTTCAGTTAGGAAGTCATTACTTTCAGGAAGAATATCAACCTACTTTACAAAGGGTCAGAGAGAACCTTTCAGAAAAGATGTAAACATCTTGGGTATTTTGAAGCAATGACCAAAAACAATGTCTATTTCCCATTTTAAAAATGGGAGAAATTTTAACATGTTCAGTATTTTCTTATTTAAACATAAAAATACCATGCCTAATGATAGTACACAAAATTATGTTACTTGCAATGTTTACAAAATTACAAAACAATCCTATTCATGGTTTGCCATTGCCTGCTTCTTGTAGTTGAGAGTGGAGGACTGACCCAATGTCACCCAGCTGGCTTTATGCCTAAGACAGGACTAGACCCCAGAATCTAGTTTGATGCCTTAACCCCATGATGGTGAACCTATGGCACCTGTGCCTGAAGTGGGACACGGAGCCATGTTGCCTGGCACGCGAGGCGTCGCGCATTCCTCTTCCGGGTTTCTGGCACACATGCGCACACGATGATCAGCTGGTCTTTGTGTGTGTGGCAATGCCAGAAATTGGAAGAGCTGGTCTTCCATTTTCCGGCATGAGCATGCACGCTGGCCAGTTGATCGGCGTATGCGCAGCAGTAACCAGAAGACTTGCTTGCATGCACACTGGAAACTGAAAGTATCTCATCTGGCGTGCACATGCTTTTCCTGGTCACAGCCCTGACGAGCGCATGCGCGAAGTGCTCTCTTTTCGGAAAGGTTCACAGTCACTGCCTTAGCCACTACATCAAGCTTACCTGTACATAAATACAGCAGGATGAAAGCTTTAAATTGATAAATTTCCATTTGTTAATTTACAGGGTATTGAGTAGTAGCAGTATGTCTACACATCAAGTGAAACTTGTATTACAGCAATATTTGAACACTTTCAAAAAGCTGTGCAGTATGATTTAAGAATTAGCATTTTTATCATTGGCCATATTTTTCATACTATACATCTTAAGGAAGTCAGTGATCCTATACAACAAAAAATATTTCTTGGAAATATTGGAGACCGTTTGGTCACTCAACAATTTAGGAACCACAACCACTGATATGTTTTATAATGAACTAGGGTTCCATCTAGGAATTGGGAAAGAACTGGGATATCTTAATCCTTTCGCTTATTCTCAAAAGTTCTCTCTTTCCTAGTTGGAATTGTTAGCTTCCTCTGCATTCACCAGTTAAAATTTTATGCATGTTCTCTGGTGGTAGCTATGCAGCCTGAATCTTTTTTTCCTCCTTTCTCAATAGGTTACAAGTAAATTTGAATTATATACCTGTTTCAATCCTCTGGTGACGAAAGCTGGTGCCATCAATGTCTTGACCAAACTCTTACGTTGGATAAAGAAAGAAGAAGACCGGCTGTTCATCCGTTACCCACCTAAGTATTCCACTACACCTAATCCTGGGAAAGGAAGCAGGGGTCCCCGAACAGATGGTGCTGAGAACGGCTTCTTTGGAGGAGGTCACTAGACCAAGGACTTCCAGTTGCTCTCAAATGCATTCTGAATGCGTGCCACCTTACAGATAGCCCTGGATGATGGAACTGTTCTGTGTTCTGGGGGAGCTCCTAGTCTTGTTTTCTAAACCAGGATGGGATGGTGGATATGAGAAGGATTGGAGTTTACCAGGCTGAGCTGGGTCACATTGTTGGAGATAAATCCAGAAAGCTTTAGCCTGATGTTTTTAAATATTTTTTTCCACTTGTGGTCTTTGCTTCTAGGGAGATACTGAGTCCGATGGAGATCCTGAGATTGACTGGAAATAGATAAGGAGGCTTTGGCTGATATATCTTTGGAAGTGACATATAACTGGAAGTTACGGAATTTCACAAGGATTGTGCTTAAATTACATTGATGCTTCTGCAGCCTAGTGGGTTTACATTTCTTACACTCCTGTTATCACTGGGTAATTGCTTTGCTTTCTCCATTCAGTTTCCTCTTCCTCCTTAGCAATTTACTCGGGTGCTTTGCTTGTCTCAAAGAACAGTACAAATGGGGTAATAATGGAAAGACAGCCACAGTGGGAGACAAAAAGTTAATCTTAGAAAAGTTTGAAAATACTTGCTGCTTTCTGATACAACTGCTTGATTGTCCACAGTTCTTCTGGAATGGGTGTGCAAAGCCCATCACAATGGTTGTGATTTATTGGAAGGCTGGCACTTTCAGACAGTGTGTAATTTAGTAAGATGATTTTCTATAAAGATAGCTGATTTGAATCATTTTAATGCAATTTTGGGAGTAGGTCAAAATGCCCAGTTCCAAAGAGTCTTTTATCCTGGGACTGTCTAGCAGTATTTTTGATGAACATACACATTGCATCTTCATATTGTACTATAATTACCCTTTGAATGAGAGAGGCTGCTTCGGCCCTTTGTTCTGATACCACGAGAAGGTATATAATGTGTGATGTAATGTGGTATATAATATGTGAAGGGTATTTTGTAGTCCTTTGAGAAATTTGATGTTTGTATGTAATGGCTCAACTTGGACAATGTAATTGATTATGATGGCATTTTGATTTACTTTTTAATGTCTTCAGTTTGAACCTAACTGGATTTAACTGTTCCTTTGCCTTTCATAACTTTCTTCCTGTCTTCCTTACTCTTCCTCTTGCTCTGTTTCTTCATGTTTTAAAATTCCTATGTGCAATTGGAATACACTGCTCTTAAAAGGATTCTTGTATTTTTTTCCCTATGTTGAGATGCCACTGTTCTCTTTTCCCACCCCATAATTAGGAAGACACAATAACTCCCATCATAAATTTACTTTTAGATTTAGTACTGACAAATATCACTCTTTCCATGCCTGCTAAATTCAGATTTTGTCTGAATGTACTAGCAGATGGGAAAGTATTCTCAGAAAGTGACATCACTGACAAGCAGTTGTATTATTTCCCTTCCTGAGCAGTTGCTGCTCTGCCATGCAAAATGTGTTCTGTATAAATTAGTTGCTCTTTTACTGGGTCTTTTTGTGTTTCTATTCATATTTGTTAAAATTAAGGCTTAGGTGTGGGAGTATAATCCTATCCCTGTATCATATCTTATGATGAAGGAGGGGAGAGAGTGTATGTGTGTGCATAGTGAGGGAAGACTTAATTTAACCTGCGATTCCTGTGTAAGTGTGATGGTAGTTTTGGACTGAGTATAAAATGGATTTGACCCTCTTTGCCAATGGTGAAGGAAGTAAAGGAATTATGCTGTTTTGAATTCAATTCCTTTTGGTGATGCATGGTTGCTTCTGGCTGGCATTTTTTTTTCTACCCATAAAAGAACAGCGCTGCTTGTATACACTGGCTGGCTGATACTGAAGGTTTATATTTGTAGCTGAGCTGATACAGTGAGAACTGGAGACATCTGATGACATGCCAACAAAATCCGTTTTAAAATCAGCTCCATCTTGGCATGCGTCTGTTCCCTTTTTCTATCTGCTGGCAAAAAGATATCTTTAACTTGTAAGGATTAGCTGCATTATTTGCTTCAGGGATCCTTTGTGGCAATGTTGCAAGTAACAAGGCAGTTTCTTCACACTGTTAAAGTAAGTCTACTTTAATTGTATGCAGTCTAGTCATCAGTTAATTTATTTATACCTATATCAAATCTGGATATAAGGAAAAAAGCAATTACTGTAAAAAAACAACATTTTAAACATGTATTTCTTACCAAGGCAAACTCTTAAAAATGGCATTCTTCTTACTTAGAAGGGGAAGAGTTTTGACAATTGCTGTGTTCTGTAAGTAATTATAGGGTAAAATCCTTGTACTTTTGTACAACTACTTCTATATGTAGTTAAAAAAGGAACTCATTTAATTGGGAGCACTTATTTAATCTATGCAAATGATTTTAATCAATTTATTTAATTAACTAGCATTGAAGATGTGCAAAAAGTTGATTAACAACACTTTTAATGAGGCTACCTGTTTTTAATGTAATTTGATTGGTAATTCATTTCTTGAAAGAAACAGCTTTTTTTATCTGGAAGAGATTTCTTCTTATTAGATGTAAGAAACATGTAACTTTTTTTTTCTAAATCCAATGTTTTAAAATTTACCTGCAAACTGCACTCAACTGATAACCAATGGCATACAAAATATCAAAGAGATCCTACAAGTAGAAATTTAAAAGTTACATCTCTTTACTCTCCTCTAAAGTTTAAAGAGAGATAAACTGTAGTTTCTAAATAATATTTTTCTCTTTAACAATTGGGGAAGAAAAAAAAATCTGAAATACTTCACAAAAAAGATAATGCTCTTTTACTTTTTATGTGATTTTTTAAAACTTTTTTTTCCTTTGCCCCTCCATTTTGTGTCTTTTCTGCAGTTGTTCCAGATTTTGTTCTTTGGTTCCTGCAGTTGATGTTGAGCCTTTTGGGCTCAAAAACTATTCTGTCCTATGCAGATTAGCTGGCATTAGAGAGTTATGTGTAGTCTTATAACATATATTTCACTGAGATGTTAATTTATTTACTTTTAAATTATTATTTTATTTATAAACCTTCTTTTTAGATAAATAATCTTTGGAGAAGATGTCCAGGTGGTCTATCAACACTAATTTGATAATATTAGTTTTCAGGATAAATAGCAACAAAAGAAAGTTGGTCAAAATTGTATGGGAGAAGGCTGAGGTATAATGCTGTTTATCTTTTCTTCACTACTAAGTTGAAGTGCTATCTGTTGGTCTTGAGTTGTTAACAACAACAACAACCACCCTATACTAGATGAATATTGTTGCTTTCTGTTGCTGATTCTTCCTTTACTGAGTGTCATTGACAAATGATGCTGACTAAATTATACCTATAAAGGTAAATGTTTCCCTTGTCCAGTCATGTTCGATTCTAGGGGGTGATGCTCATCTCCGTTTCTTAGCTGAGAGAGCCAGCGTTGTCCAAAGTCACTTCCGTGATCATGTGGCCAGAATGACTAAATGCAGAAGTGCATGGAATGCTATAACCTTCCTACCAAAGTGGTGCCTATTTATCTACTTGCATTTGCATGCTTTTGAACTGCTAGGATTGCAGGAGTTGGGGCAAGTAATGGGAGCTCACCCATTGCATGGCACTTGGGTCTCGAACCTAGGCTGTCATCTTTTCCAAGTAACAAGCTCATTAACATTAACCGCTGAGCCATTGCACCCTCAAATTATACATATATGATCATCTAAAAGAACATATTGTATGGCACTGTGGGAGATATGTCTGACTATGGGATCCTGTCCACCTTCTTTTGAGTCCTCTTCCTATACCGTATTCAGACATGACACTTTGAATAAACTTTAAAAAACCCAACAGCTTGGACTCAAAAAGGAAGCTGTGTCATAAACAGCAGGATTTCTCTCCCCTTCTCATGTTTCCTTTATGTAAAATAAATGCTAATTCCTTTGTGGTCTGCTTGAGAGGCAACTGGAAAGGTGAAATTGATCTTGTCATTTTAGAGTTGCTCTATTTTAGTGATTTATATCTTATTCAGGCCTCTTTTATTAATACCACTTCATGCTTCTGCTTCTTCAGCCTAACTTTAGAGCAGTTGAAATATTTACAGTATTGAGCTATACCCAGCTTTTTAGAGTTGATGGCAAAATAGTGATAGATGAAGATGACCAAGATTGTAAGAGAGGGAGCATGCTATATCCCCCAGAATTCACTAACAAATGCCACTCTGGTCCCACTCACACTGGTCACCTGATGGATCTTTCCCTGTTGTACCTAAGCATGAAATAAACATGCCATTTTTGTGGGGTCCCCATTGTATTGCCTTCATCTCATCCTCAATTCATGCTGAGGCAAGCTTTACTCATTTTTAGCTGTAGTATTAAAGTTTATTTTCTTCCTTAAGCTGACAACAACCAAAAGCTGCTGCAATGGGTATAAAATTGATCATTTTTTGCCTCCCATTATACTGGAGATGAAGCAGGTTTTGAACTCCATTTTGAACATTTATTCATCGCTTCTGCTGAATCTGTTGCCTTGTCTGGAATAGGGAGAGCACAACTTAATACTGCTGAATGCTGCAATTTAGAACTACACCAAACCTGGAATAGATACGGTATATTGTATTGCAGGGGTGGGATGCACTTCAGCTATTATTGGCCCATTGCAATTTACACAAGTTTGGGCTGTTTCTGCATGTCTCCCTTTCTCCAATGAGTGTGAATGTAACTTATTATTATTTTGGATCTCTTCCAAAAGAATTGGCTCCTTTCTGTTGTAAGATGTTGTATCCTTGAACTGTATGTTTTGAAAACATTTTCAAAATATATATTTCCAGTACGCAAAGTTAGTCCTTATGTTTCTTTTCCCTTTGTCAGAAAGCCTATCAGCAATTATCCTGCACCTGCAGAATAAATTATGTTTCACATTACCAGTGGAAGAATGTTGTATTATATATATATAAATTATGTGTAATTTTTCATTACTGTACATTGGAAACTGGAAGCAGACAAGGCAATTGTATTTAAATCTAGACAAAGTAAAAAAGTAATGCTTGGCAAGCTTTGTGGTATGAAAGACTTGAGTCCGTAACTTAAAACAAACATGGACAAAGTTTTACTACCTAGAGCTATACTTTTACTTTTATCTTTTTCAACCACTGAGGGCCACACCATGAGTAGTGATGTAGTTAATCTTCCGGGAGGGGATTGAGCCATATATTTTGGTTTTTTAAAAAGTGGGCTTGGTATTTCTTTTATGCAAAATAATGTGTTGTTTTATGTGTCCCCTCTCTTGAAATTGCATTGTTATTGTGATAGCACTATGGAGAGTGGTTGGGGGCTGGCTGCAAAAATGGATCTGAGGACCACCTGTGCATCCTGACTCAATACATTTGGCTCATTCTCTTCATTTAGCCTGAGGTACTACTGAATTTGAATATTTAGAGATCGGTAGTAATTTTTACTTTTAGAATAATATATGAATTTTTTCATATATATAAATTATTCAGGTCTTTGGAATAGTAAAGGGAGGCCACAATAATGTCTGTTTATATAGGATTTCGGAGAGTATAGACGTTTTCAGTGGCCATCTGCAAGGTCCAGGAAAAACGTATGCAGATATTCTTCAACTTATGATCGTTCATTTAATGATAGTTCGAAGTTATGATTGCTTCAGAAGAAGTGATTTATGACCTATCCTTGAAGTTACAACCATTGTACTACCCCCACAGTCCTGTGATTGCAATTCAGGTATCTGGCAACTGATTTGCATTTACAATGGTGGCAACATCTTGTGGTCACATGGACTGCAATTTGCAACCTTAGAGTCGGATTCCGACAAGCGTAGTTAATTGAGGAACCGGATTTACTTATCAACCATGTAGTTCATTTAATGACTCTGATTTGCTTAATGACCAATTGAAGAATATATATGTAGCTCAGGAGTGAACTGTGGAGACCTTGGTGCTCTCTGAGCTTGGTTGGTTTTTTGCAGACATTTCATTACCTGACTAGGTAACATCTTCAGTGCTAGAAGGGAGCTGGGTTTGCTTTTTGTTTATATACGATAGCTTGTCCACAGGGGCAATGTTTGCAAGAAAACAACCAAACTCAGAGAGCATCAAGAGCTCTACAGCTTAACAACCATGGTAAAAAATCATTGTAAAATTGGATCTAGTCATGTGATGACTCACTTTATAACCACAGTGGCTTCTGACAGAAATTCTGGTCCCAGCTGTGGTTGTAAGTCGAAGATTACCTGTATGCTTCATTGTCTCTTCTCTCACTCCATGTTATTTACCAAATGCTTTTCATGGAACTGGTGTTGACCAATAAAGCTATAAACCTTGTGCTGTGCCAGAAGCATTTCCATCCAAGAAACTTATAAATTTCCTAGAGTCAATAATGTAAGATGAGTGGCTAAATTAAATTAAATTGAGTTCAGTTAAAATAGTGCATCATGTATTGTAAAATTCTGTATTCTGGAAGACTTGATAAAGCCTAGAATAATTTAAGAAGGAGAAATTTAAGTGGGCTTTGTTTACTATGGATAAAACAGGTCCTACAAACCAATTTCTTCTGAGCTGGGAGGGATTTACTTGATCATTTAAAAAATGTCATTTTTCCTTTTTGGTGCTAAATGAAGAGTAATCCCTACTTTGTTATTAATTGAAACAGCTCTTTATTTTCCAGAAATAAAAAAATTGACTTTTATTTTTTGAACTTGAAAAATGTAACTTTCTGTCAGGTCATATTTTCAGTGTTTTATTTGCTTTTCTTCCACTTTTTCCCTTCTCCACACTTTACCAGTATTCTGTTAAGACACAGCATTTCTTTGGTCCTCTGCAGTTGTATAACCTGCCCTAGGATTTTGTATTAGTTATGTAATAGGACTGTTAACACTTGACCATTATTTTATTTCCCCTTTTTTGCTGCTTTTGTACATTATAGAAAACTTGATGGAGTGTTGTAAGCGAATTATCCTTAGCCCCATCAGAGTATTTCTCTTTGGCAGAATCTCTGAGGTCTTGAAGGAAGAACTGAGCTCTTGTAAATAAAATAATAAAGCTATGTCAACAGCTGCACTTGAAGGAGCCTAATAAAACATTGGAGACTTAAGCGTGGTTGGTGTCTGAATATTTGCATTCCTGTGTGCTCTTAAAAAATGGAGTAGCAGCCAGCTTCTGTTGATTGTATCGTGCCCAAATTCACTTCCTCACAGTATTAGTAACAGCAAGACACGGACTCTACCATTTTCCTGTTAGAATTGTGGTTTTTTTCCTGTGCTGGCCTCAGAAAACCCCCACAACTGGTCAGCACAAAAAAAAGGATGAACATTTAAAAAAAAAGAACAATGGGAAGCTTTATATGAACTTTCTGTTGGAAGAAGAAAAGACTGAATTGATGATTTAGAGGTCTAGCAGTTTAAAAGGCTTGAACGGAAAAAATTAAGATGAAATAACTCAAGGGAAAGAAGGGTGGGAGCCGTAATTCTATGCTTTGTTCTCTGTTTTCTTTCTACCTTTTTTCTTTTATATTTTTTTTCTTTCACTTTCAATACTTTTATTGTGCTGGAAATTTTAATTGAAAAATATGAGGTGAACCCCCTCCTGTCTAAGACCCACACAGTGGTAAGTAACTTTGGTATGCACATAAGCTGGTTTCGCACACAAGGGCAGGATAAACAGAGGCCTAGTTTTCTCTCCTCAGCCTGCGGCTGAATTGGTCTCTAAGCAGCAGAGCAGTTAGTTGCCTCCGAGGAGTCTTTTTCTGTTCAGTGTCGGTTGAGAACAGGTGGGAAGGAGGAAGGACCCTCCTGCATCCCGGGGAAAGAGGATGGCGGGCAGCCACCCAGGTAAGGAGGAGATGGGGACAAAGATGGGGACCGTCATAGGGAAGAATCCAGGGCCATTCAGAGAGGAGGCAGCAGTGTCGGGTTATCTAGAAGAAGTAACCCCATTTTTAGAACAGAAAGAGTAAAAAAACCCATTTGAACAAGGTGGGAGGATCACACAGAATTTCCCCTCCCCTATTTTTCTTTTTTATTGTAATATTGTAAATCATGGTATCAGTTGTTTTCATAATATTTAGCAGAAGTAATGCCCATGGGTAGAACAGAAGGAGTGTTATGTTTGAGAGGGATAATAATATTGACTAACTGTGGTAAGAAAGGTTGGAAGCCAATTATTTTTTCTTTTAAGTGTATTGTTTCCTTTACTTTTTTTCCTCTTTCTTTTATATATTACTTTTCTTTTACTCAAGGGAAATTTCTCAATAAAAATTATTTTAAAAAAAAAATCCCAGAAAGAGTAGAAACCCCATTTGAGCAAGGCGGAAGAGGATCATGCACTATAAATTTCTTTTTCCCCTCATTTTCCCTCCTTTATTGTAACATTGTAAATCATGATGCAAGGTACTATTTCAAGGGAGATTTCAATGCTGTAAAGTTTATATAATACAATTAAAACTTAGTAATGTTTTATTATTTATTTAATAAAACTTTTTATTATTTAAAACAATAAATATTTAATTATTATTTTATTATTAACAAGCATAAAATATTAAGATATTTTTTTTTTTAAAAAGGATCCCAACTGATCCCTAGAGTGCAGCTTTATTAACAGGGTCTTACCATTTGGGGCATGTGGGAAAGGGCCTCTAAAAACTATAAGAGATTCTTGGTAACAATCATTAAACCCCCATCCCGAGTTTCTCCTGATGCCATACTCCATCCTTTTTTATATTCTGGAATATCAAGACCAGGTTACCAGGCCTGGGACTCCCAGGTAACCAAAGACATGCTTAGATGGCTCCTTCGTTGGGCTGGCTATTTTTATTCCCAATGTGCCCATGGTTGGTATCTCTGTTTTGGTAATATTTAATGTGATTTTTATATTTTTAATATCTGTGGTTTTTTATATGCAGTTTTACCTGAAGTTTGTTGTGTGCTACCCAGAGTTGCCTTTAGTGAGAAGAGTGACGATATAAACAGTATAAATAAATAAATCCATAAATAAATGATTTTGGTTCAAAGGAAAAACATCACTTCCTAGACTTCAAAAAGTGGCATGGATGCCATGTTAAAATGCAAATATCTCCTTTATTAAAATGCTAATCATAAAGCATACAAATTCTCCATAACAATAAGAGAAAGAAGCAAGTATATTAGCTGGGAAGTAGATCACATTTCAAAGTAAAGATGTGCCAACTAGTAACTACAGGCTAAAAAGATAAAAGGTAATTAATACAGGGGGTATGCTGGGGCTATTTTAATAAAGAAAAAATATGATTCTCTACAAGTGTCATTCGGCATTTTCTTTCCTGGCTTGGAGCCAAATACTAGAACGGGTTTTTTATTTCCTTCTAAGAAAAGCAAGGAGAAGGAGGTGCTCCTAACAAGTGGTAAAATTCTACACAGTGGGGTTTCCACCCTGATCTCATCCATTTTATCACATTTCCCCCTCTTCTCAGCCAGCTCCCCCCCCCTTTTTTTCCAAAGTTGCGGTTTACCGTTAGTGAGAAACATTTGGCAGATGATCTGTGGTTTTTCTTTTTCCTCAGCTGCTCAATCCAAAAGGAAGGGAAATGAGGGTTAAATAGGGCAATGGAAGAAGTAGTTGCTAAATTGGTTCGTTTTTCTCTTGCCAGGTGCAAGTATTTAGCTTTTGAGATTTAGAATTTCCTGCTGGATTTAAGTTGAGCCTTCCAAAATATTATGTACTAAAACCAAGAAAAATAAGTGTGATCCAGCATTATGCTATGACAGGATGATGCATTTTTTGATTGATTAGATTTATATCCTTAGGGATTTAAGGTAGCACACATGCTCCCTCTTCCTCTATATCTGCACACACAAAAATAGAAACAGATTGGGTTGACAGTTACCCAGTATGCTTCTGTTGCTGGGTAGGCTTGAATCTGATGTTCCCTGCTCCTAGTTTTTTACCCTGCACAGAGAAATTATGTACAGCAAACTTTGGATTTGCTTTCCTGAAGGAAATTAATATGAATATTTGCTCTTTTGGAATGCTGTCTCTGGGAGATCCCCGGTCCACCATTGTTAGTAGATTTGTTTCCAAGTGGAGAAAAAAATGGGGTAGCCAAGGACTGGTCTTTCAGTCCAGTTTTTAATCATACGTGGCCAGAATGAAGTCTTAAGGCTGAAGGACCCTGAGTTTGGTCCTACTGGATACAGTAGAGGAAAAGTTTTTTAAGTCTCAATCCTGAACTGTAAAAGTCTTCTATTATAATGAAAACCTATTCTACAAATTCTTTTCTACTCTTTAAATATTTATGCAATATTTATATTAATATTTAATAGAAACTACAGGATATTTCATGACATATTTTATACTACTACTACTACTACTAATAATAATAATAATAATGATAACAATAATAATAATAATAATAATGTAAATGTTATTCTAGTATTCAATTCATCTCAGGAAGCCCTCAACTCTGATAGATATGTTGGAGGGAAGATACAATAATTTTCTATTAACTGTATCCATGTCTATAATAACAAAATCTTGCATTGCATTATACTTCATCCCCCTTCCAGTGAATCACGAAAGCACCTGCCTGAAATACTTCAGAATAGCAATAGCACTTATATATTGCTTCACAGTGCTTACAGCCCTGTCTAAGCAGTTTACAACATCAGCCTATTGCCCCCAACAATCTGGATCCTCATTTTGTTAACCTTGGAAGGATGGAAGGCTAAGTCAACCTTGAGTTGGTGAGAATCAAACTGCTGGCAGTTGGCAGAATTAATCTGCAATACTGCATTCCCACTGCACCACCATGGCTCTACAATATTATTATCTTTTGAAATTTCCCCATGTTTTAAAATATATTTCAACCCCTTTTGTCTAAGTACTGTAATAGTTCCTACATATTTCCATCAAATTCATCCTCCTTACTCTCTACATCAACTGCAAAGGACAACCACATGAAGAAATGAAAATGCACTCATTTGCCAAGAAGACGAATTTGGCGAGGAGATTCCTTGTGTGTCCTCTTACACTTAACCAATAAAGAACTATTCTGCTCTGTTCTGTTCTGTTCCTAAATTGCACCAGCTAATTGCTATTATCTTTTCTGTGTGGAAAGTATTATAATTTTGATTTTGTAACATGTGCAGGAAGAACATTGCAATTTCCATTTCACAGGAGGACTCTTTCAGTTAAGAGAAAAAAATCTTCCATACAGGCAAAAGGTCTATGTGCTGTTCAGATTTTGATATATTCTATCTGGGTTAATACATAATACTGTATATACTTGGGTGAATGATGATACATAGCTTATGTGTATTATGACAATATTTAAACAATTCTGTTTGTTCTTGTTCTTTGTCCAGATTCCTGGAACTTTTCATCAAAAATGGAAGAGATACTGTCTCTTGTGAAACAAATGCAAAACGGTATTTTGAAACTCGGGCCAACAGTTAGAGTGGCACCAGGCACTAGATATCTTAGTAAAATTTTGGAGTGTGCACATGACAGTAATGTGTATCTATCAATGGTTAAAATGGATAGTCCTCTAGAAAATCTATGACGTTTCACATTTGAGCTATGGCTGATGAGTTATTAAAATCTGGAAGACAACACGTTGCTTACCATATAAAAAATGGCTGGGAATTGAGACATTTGGAATTCTTTCCCCTCTTATTGTGGAAAGAGTTGTTCTGACTAGAAGATAAAATTGGACAAAATCTAAAGGCTGACATTTCTGAGATATATTTACAGGAAATGAGTTTGCTAATTGTTGACTATAAATGAATAAAGTAAAGTAGTTCCAAATGTGTAAAAGTAGCCTGCCACTTCTATCCATGTACACAGCATGTTGCAACATTTTGCCTGTACAGTGGAAATAGCTGGTTTCATGCTACCTGGGGGGCGAGGGGCCCCCTACAACAAAATACCATATCACATACCGGTAATCTGGGGGACCTACAAAATGTAATCATTATGTATACAGTATTGTGATCTGTAATATTTCTTCGGTGCCAAACAATGGCCAGATTCTGCGGCTCCTGGATCTATTCATTTGAGAGGGGTGTGGTGTATATTTGATTTAAACAGAATTTTGCATGATGAGGGAAGGCCAGAAGTTCTTACTGGGTGCCAGAAAAATATATAAAGAAAAATATAATGGAAGAATAGATGCTGATTTTAGGGAAAAGGTTTTAAACATCCAATTTTCATTAAAAAAAAATTCCAACTAGGATTATATAAACTATCAATATAATTTGACAGTTAATTATTTTATATTATCCTATTTGCCCTCTGAAGCTGTCAGTTGCATTTGCAATGGAAGGAAAGATATGCAATAATACACAGGAAAGTGGTTATGGTGAATTTATATAAAGTTTTAAGATACTAATATAATGAAGAATCCAGATGAAATGTTCTCTTTCTTTTTCCTTCATAGTGGGAGATCTAGAGCCAAAAATAGAAGATCTAGTAAAAAGAATTAATAAATTGCAGCAAGGTAAGAGATTCAAATGGGGCACAAAATAAAGGGCTGGTTTCTGTGGTTGGCTGGCAGAAGTCATGGATTACATTAATATACTTTGTTTGATAAACTTAGTTGGATGAACATAAATTGAGCAGTAGAAATATTTTACCTCATTTGAAGAGATTATTCATTTGATTTAAATATGTTGTGATATTTTGAGACTCTTGCTAGTTCACAACAGTTCTAAAACAAAACATTTCTATGCTAAATATAAAATCAAAATCAAAATTACATAACACAATATCACAATTCACCCCCAAACCTTCTGGAATAAATCAGTTTTAACTAATCCTTGAAAAGTTATTATCAATACAACTAATCTCACCTTCAGGGGGAGGCCTGGGACGGTTGAAAGAAACATCTCTTGGCCTTGACTTCCCCCTCCTATTTTATAAGATTGGAGGTCTTCTTTTTTAATTTAATGCTCTAATATTTTCTCATTGCATTTCAGTCTTTTTCTATCTGCAAACAGTAGTCTGTTAAAAATAAAAAGCAGAATAGCTCTACAATATCTTTAATTGTTATTATTAGGACTCCTCTGTCTGGAAATTCTAGTAGCACAATCGTAGTAAAAATTGTTATTGCTGCACTTATTTTAGCTGAGTAATATTACAAAGGTTTAAGTGTATTTTTTAATTATTATTATTGTTGTTGTTATTATTATTTTATTTTATTTATTTTATTTTATTTTATTTTATTATTTTATTTTATTTTATTTTATTTTATTTTATTTAGGGAATTTATATTGTAGCCTATTCACACATGGCGACTCAAGGTGGCTTACAGAATATTTTGACTATTTTACTATAATATAATATATTACTCAGATGCAAAAGGTCCTTGTCATGAGCTTTCCACTTATTATGTACTCTCTCAATTTATTTGTTATATGCATTTTTCTTTAGCCAAGAAGATATTAAATGAAGAGATCTCTGAGGCAAATAAACACAGTAAGACACTTCAGATAGAACTGGAAAAGCGTAGGTATCTGTTCTTTCATAGTTCAGACTGAAACCAATTACTGTAATCAAATGCCACTACTATCTCCTTCCACAGCCAGTTTTTTTTAAAAAAATATACCGGTATGAACTTCAGAATGCAATCTGCTTTGAAGAATGCTTACTTTTAAATAGACATGTTTAAAACTATATTATTACTATGATCACCTAGTAATATTAAGGCAAGTTTTTAAACCATACTATGCTGAATAAGTCATAATGGCTGGTTACTACATAACCTAAATCATAATGGATGGGTTCATATATATTAAACAATAATGGGTGGACATCACTAAGCAAGCAGCTACCTTATGCTATGTTGCTATGTATGATTTACAGTGCTGTTGATCTGCAGGTACAGGCATGTTAATTTAACTATTTTAACAGCCAATATATTACATGAGATGTACCAGTATAGGGAAATGACTGAGAAACACGAAGGAGAGCCATAAACTGGACAACCAGCATATAAAAGCATGAAAGATCAATGCAATAAGATTATTTTGAATTTTTTTTGTTCATGCTTGTAGACAAAGGGCACTTTAGCTGTAGTAAATGTATAGTACCTGCGAACAGAGAGTAGATTTTTATATTTTAGAAAAATAAGCTCCAACATCTGAGGTTTCTTCCATGTGTTTTCTGCAATATGATAAAAATAATGCCTAAATTAAATCACTCCTTTTCTTGTAGTGAATGCTGAGAAGTCAAGCCTTGAAGAAACATGGAATGAGAAAAAGGGTAATGGAAAATTCTGAGATATTGGCTTGATTTTTTTTTTAACATTATCAGTTTTAGCAGTTTGTCCACACTATATTCTTTAAAATTTCGCATTTGTTGGAAGGACAATTCACTACTAATATGATTACAATATGAAATACAGTTTCAAGAGATATATTGCAGTATGAAATGCAGTTTTAAGTGATACTTTATGTTTTGGCATTATTGTAAAATTAATTTAATTGCAGGAATTAAGATTAATCTAATTAAGATTTATCTTTTAATGCTCATACAATTTTGTATAGGTTTCTATTGTTAATGTTAGAAAAAAATCTAAGTTTTGTGTTAATAGTTTCTTATTGATGCTATTACGATATACATTTATATCCCATCCTTCAATGCATATTTTTCCAGGATGGTTTACAGAACTGCAACAGAAACTGAGAAAAAAAATAATCAAATTCATTTGAGACAATGGCAGTATTAAAGCTCCGCATTGCCCTTTTAAAAAAAAAGCTACAAAAGTCAGCATTTCTCCTCCCAGCTTTACTTATTCCCATTTGTTACATGAAGATGACATATTTCATAGGAAGTTAGTTAAGGTAAGGTGAGAACTTGTGGCCACAGGCTATATACAGCACAAGTTAGTTTTTATAGCGTTCTGAGCCATCCCTGACAAAAGGCAACAGTTCCCCAATTTTGAGAAGAGAAGCAGATGGAAACTCTGGCATAAGTCCTAAAATACACATATCATAATTTAAAACCACCTCTCAAAGTCCTATCACTTATTCACATCAAAATACATTGAATACCAAATTTGATTAATTTCAAAGCAGTTGAGTACCAAGGTACCGCTGTAAGTATAGCTAAAAAATCAACACTTAAAAGTCGCGTGTGGTGCAGAGAGAAAATGATTTCTATGTACTTTCTCCACCTGGTAATTTAAATAATTTCTGTACTTGACAATATTGTCCATTTTATTTTTTATTTACTTCTCGAACTTTCATAAGATGGAATTAAACTTTTTTCATGGAAAGTACATACTGGACCAAAATTTTCAGCAAGCTGATCATCACAAGCCCAACATCCTTTCCTGATGAGTCTTTTTTCTTTAAGTAACTTTCCTATTACCTATGCTTAATACAGAGGAGAAATAAACATTCTCTTTCCTGCAGTCCCTTCTTGCTTTATCTAATGAAAGTTGTGGTATTGTGTGATTGCACATGTTATGTTCCTTGAAAGTAGTGACATTACTTCGGTTTTAGAGAACATACAGTACATAAAACTATGGCAGAAATATTATGCAGAAAGAGAATAACCTGAACTGCTGAGTATTTATCTTTCTTGCAGAGATCAAAAAAGTCATGCAGATGCATTCAAAGGAGACACAAGCTGAAATGCAGAGGTGAGCTAAGGCTTCTGATCCATCTCCTTTGTGGACTTAGCTATTGAAAAGTACTGAGCAATGTTCTAGACCAGTGATGGCTAACCCTTTTGTTATCGTGTGCCGAAAACGTGTGCACCCACACCCATAATGCAATGTGTGTGCAACCCCCCTTGTGCCCACCCCTGCACGTGTATGCAACCCCCCATGCTCCCCCACCATACATGCATGCGTGACCCCCATGCTCCCCTTGCCCCCACACACATGCGCACACGACCCTGCACATGCATACATGGGCCCCCGGACATGCATGTACATCTCCTACATCTGCCTCATGCATGAGTGGCAGAGACCCCAAAATCAGCTGGCTGGTGGGAGGTGCAATCCCTTGCACGATGGAGCTGAGCTGGGGCAATGGCTTGAGTGCCCGCAGAGAGGGTTCTGAGTGCCACCTGTGGCATGCGTGCCATAGGTTCGCCATCACTGTTCTAGACTATAGAAAGAAACACAAAAATTACTCCATGAAAATATATATAAATGCTATCAGTATATATTATTATTTATGATTACTGTATTTTATCATGATTATCATTTGTTGCTTGTATGTATACTGAGAGCTTATGCACCAGAGACAAATCCCTTGTGTGTCCAATCACACTTGGCCAATAAAGAATATTCTATTCTATTCTGTTCCGTTCCATTATTCTATTCCAGGGGTGTCAAACCTGATTTCATTGAGGGCCACATCAAGATTGTGTTTGACTTCAGGGGTGCCAGGGTGGGGCATGTGGCCCCCCATAGCTCTGTTTTTGCTGGCAGAGGCACTACGAGCCAGTCCTTTGCTGCTTGCAGGTGGCTTTGTGGCCCACATCTAAGCACCCTGCGGGCCAGATGCAGCCCATGGGCCTTGAGTTTGACACGCCTGTTCTATTCTCCATTCTACTATATCCTAATACATATGTTTTCAATAAAATGATTTATATTGGAATACATGGTCCAAAGGCAAAGTGATTATCATAACAAAATTAAGAATTAGTCCATTCTATATCTTGGCTTCTTCTGATTTATCAGGGAGCAGAAACTGAACCTGGACTGTAAGCAACACATTGAAGAAGTCACAGCCAAGATTCAGATGGAAAAACTGAAGCAGAGGGAGCAGAGGTTGGTTCCTTGGAATTTTGCTATAAATGTACGTGTGCTAGCATCTTCTGATTTCATTTAATTCATGTATTATCGAAAAAGTTACTGCGTTTACATTTATCAGATCACAGTTCAGACTGCCTTCATTCCTTTAGCAAATCCTTTTCTGAAAAGAATAAAGCTGCATTAATTGAAATAATAAATAATATAGTAATGCAACTCAAGAAATCTCTGATTTTGTCACAATATTCAGGTCATTCAATAAAATTGTTTGCAGATAAGCTTAATACTAACAAAACTACAATTTTACTTAACATCTGTAGTATATGGAATTCCTTACTAGAAAAGTAAGTCTTCTGAATTAAATAGCTATAAAATAGTTTAGACAAACAGAATAGTCTGTATGCCTTAGCCACAATGGAAAACTGTATGCCATGTTAATATTCTGAAGTCCTGTTCTTACCGTATTTACAAGGTGCAGAAAACAAATATGCAGAGTTACTATTCCATTATTTTCTTTCTTTGGAATATAAATAGCCAATGTTGAATACTGAATGTGGAACAAGATGAATCTATAGCAGTGTTTCAAGTATGTCTGTATCACAATAGTGTTACATGAACAAGTAGATTGTATTTTTAGAAACTCTTGCAGGAATGCTGTGGGCATGTGTATCTCGTGCATTGTCTCTAAAACCAAACTAGTCTTGCACATGTTGAACTGCACAAATAATTTTCAACAATTCAACACTTCGGTGACTGAATCAGGAATATAACGATGCCCTGCCTTGACAATGATATGCCCAGCCCTCCTGCACAGTGGCTCAATTCTATTAAGTTAAGTAACATCACAGCAGGCAGAGATGACTAAAGAATGCTATCAGACCCAGAATACAAATGGACCCTATGCTAGTCAAAGTAGCAACAGCAATAGCACTTAGACTTATATACCGCTTTACAGTGCTTTATAGCCCTCTCTAAGCGATTTACAGAGTCAGCATATTTCCCCCAACAATTTGGGTCCTCATTTTACCCACCTCGGAAGGATGGAAGGCTAAGTCAACCTTGAGCCTGGTGAGATTTGAACTGCCAAATTGCAGGCAGCCGGCAGCAAGCGGAAGTAGCCTGCAGTACTGCACTCTAACTACTGCGCCACCACGGCTCATTTAGTTATAGTTATTATACCTTAATGAATGTCTGTATAATCTATTTTACTTAAAATATTTGTATTGCTCAACTCAACTGGGTATCTTACAAATGCAGTAGAAAGAATAGAAATAATACATAAATCAGTAAATAATGATGAAATAATAAAATGGTGATCTAAACAAAAATGACACCATCATCCTTTCAGAGCCCCAAAGGGTAACTGATAATTATACCAATGCAATAACACAACAAAAAAGTTCTCCTTCTCCTTCACTTGATCCCTCAGATTATTTCTCAGTTTAAATTTTAGAACACTTTAAAACATTAAAGTTTATTTGCTTCCTAACTTTTTATATGCTGCTCATTCAAATTGCCTCAGAGCAGCCTCCTCAGTTCTAGATATAAGAAAAAGGAGTCCCTGCAGATTTTATTTTGCTACTCGCTGCCAACTATAGGGGGCAGTGTTAATCTCCATTTCAAACCATTGAGACAGCACTGTCTGAAGACATTTCCATGGTCATGTGGCTAGCATGATGTTACGAAGCGCTGTTACCTTCCCACCAAAGTGGTACCTATTTATCTACTCACGGTTGCATGCTTTCGAACTATTAGGCAGAAGCTGGGGTAAAGAATGGCGCTCACCCCGTTGTTGCTGACAAGCCTAGCAACTTAACCAGTGAGCCACCACAACATCCACAAATCTCTAGATTTAAGGCACATCATCAATCATAGTTTTCAAATCAATGCCAGCATAATAGTAAAAATCACAATCATAGCCACTATCCAGCTATATTCACCTAGATAACACAAAAATGTCTAGCATCATATCTTCTCAAGCAACTCTTCCACAATGGTCCTCCCATAACAGCTTAAAAGATATAATAAGAATATAGTGAAGTAGTACTTCATAATTAAAAAAAAAATCTGGTCCATTTGTGCTTGGATTGCATTTCCTAAAATTTCTAGATAACTATGGTTATGATGGGTAGGAATTCTAGAAATAATTCCATTTTATTTGTAGGATATCAAATTAGGAAAGCTGGTTTAGATTAATTCCAGATTCTTAAATCAGTGTCATTTTGTTATATATTTAAATACTTATTTGGGCATTTTTCTGCTGATACAGAGATGCTATAACACAGGTGCCCTGTGATCTAAAATTAACAAGAGCTGCTACCTTCCAAGGCACTAGTTTTTTTGTCAAATTTCTCATATAATCAGATCATGTCTTTATTCATAACAAATTTTAACCTGCACTTTCTTTAGGAGCTAACAGAGCCAAAAAATAGAATATTTTTCAAGCTATAGAACCGGTGGTGGGATTCAAAATATTTTACTACCGGTTCTGTGGGCATGGCTTGGTGGGCGTGGCAGGGAAAGGATACTATAAAATGTCCATTCCCACCCCACTCCAGGGGAAGGTTACTGCAAAATCCCTATTTCCCCCTGATCAGCTAGACAGAGAATAGATGGGGGTGGGGCCAGTCAGTGGTGGTATTTACCAGTTCTATGAACTACTCAAAATTTCCGCTACCAGTTCTCCAGAACTGATCAGAACCTGCTGAATACCACCTTTGTATAGAACCCATTATTTAAACAAACAAACTCTGGAATCCTGGTCAAGGGTAAACTTGAGAGACAGAAAAGTATTTGAATAAACTTGATTTTAGTCTTGCATGGAACCCCATCAAGATTTTGCACAACTCCAGGATCCAACTGAATACCGTTTGAAAAACTCTAGCATTGAGAATACTTCTCCGCCTGTTGTTTTCTCTAAACAAATTCTATAAGTCAAATATAAACAAGTTAAACTGGCAGATAAAGAATGAGTCAAAAGAGGTACAGCATTGCTGTGTCAAATCATTAAACCCATTACTGTAAGTTCAGCATTTTGTTTCATACACCGGTCAATCTGATGCTGGCCTTGAGATCAGTGTCCTCAGTTCTATATCAATACTCTAATCATGCTGGCTGTATTCACATAGCATGCTAGAAAAACTAAAAGGGATTGAATAATTTTTGCTTTACCATATTATCTCAGACCAGGGGGCATGGCTTACTCGGCCTCCTGCACCATGGCGGAGGGGGATTCGCCCTCTCCAGGCTCTGGAGGCTTTCCTTGAGCCTCCTGGAGGGCGAAAACGGCCTCCCCCAGGTTCCCGAGGCTGGAAATGGGCCTACTTCTGGTACATCTATTTTTCGCCCTCCTGAGGCTGGAAACGGGCCCATTTCTGGATTTCCGGGAGGCCTGTTTTTCGCCCTCCCAGTGCCTCCGCACGGGCCCTGCACTTACCTTGCATCCAAAATGGGCCGCATGGAGACTCCTG
>JANHFK010010656.1:49917-67684 GCA_036250565.1 Sibynophis collaris | reverse complement strand
AGACTCCTAGAAAGGCCCTGGAACCTGTGGAGGGCGAAAAACGGGTCTACCGGAAGTCAGAAAATGGGTGTTTTCTGGCCTCCAGAGGGCCTCTGGGGGGGTTGGGAAGGTTGTTTTTGCCCTCCACAGACTCCTAGAAAGGCTCTGGAGCCTGTGGAAGGCAAAAAAATGGAAGAAAACGGGTGGTTTCCAGCCTCTGGAGGGCCTCCTTATGGGTATGGGCATGCACGCGTGTTCCTGCCTCCTCCTCCCTCCTTTTGGTACGCGTAGGGAAAAAGATTTATCATCACTGCCCTATAGCCTTTCAGACAAATGACTGCTTCTCTCCTTGATCAGTTTCCATCCATTGTTTCTTGTCCTGCCTACAGGTGCTTTGGTAAATAAGTTGACCCCGTCCTCTTTATGGCACCCTCTCAAATACTGGAATACTATGTCACCCCTAGTACTTCTTTTCTCTAGACTAGTCAAACCCAAATCCTGCAATCATTCTTCATGTTTTAGTCTCCAGGTCTTTAATAATCTTAGTTGCTCTTTTTTATACTTTTTCCAAAATCTCAAAGTCTTTTTTTGTAGTGTGGTGACCAAAACTGGATGCAGTATTCCAGATGTGGCTTTACTAAGGCTTTATAAAGCGGTACTAATACTTCACGTGATTTTGATTCTATGCCTCTGTTTATACAACCAAGGATTGTATTAGCATTTTTGGCTGCTGTCAGGCACTACTGGTTCATATTTAAGTGATCATCCACTATGACTCCAAGGTCCCTCTCAAAGTTATTATTATTAGCAGTTATTAGCCAAAAAAGTTAATACAATCCTTGGTTGTATAAACAGAGGCATAGAATCAAGATAACGTGAAGTATTAGTACCGCTTTATAAAGCTTTAGTAAAGCCACACCTGGAATACTGCTTCCAGTTTTGGTCGCCAGAAACAGTATATTATTGAAACATTCTAAAACAAAGATAATCACCTCTACCATCTACCAGAATTCCTACTCCTGAAAGTTTTATTTAAAACTTTGTTAAAAATGGAAATATGGTCACTAGTTTTCTGCCTCGTTTTGTTTCCTTTATATTTACTGCTATTTTGATCCTGTTTACATTGTTTAACTTCAAGTATTTAATTTACTTCAGATTAAGAATAGAGCTGGAGGTCTTTGGGATGGAGGATGACAGCATTAATGAAGATTAGCTTGTAGTCCACCATAATGCTGTACAGGAAGAAATGTAAATACTTTTAATTCATTCTGTTATTTAACAATTAAGGTCTATAAACAGGATGGGAGCAGCCTCTTCTCTGGTATTCTAAAATTAGAGAGATGATTGATACAATAAGACTTTTAAGCAAAATTAGAATGGAATGAACTCTTTATCACAAAATTTCTAGGCTGCAATCTAAGTGTCTTTGCTTTCTACTTAGAGATATAAGGGCGGCAATTCTCCTGCAGTCAAGGACCAATATCGAAAAATTTGGGATCTTATGCCATACTAGACATGAGTTAATGGGCACAAAAATAAAAATCAGTTTCTTGAAGTTTCAATAATTAGTTGCTATTCACTTACTCTGATGTATCATTCCTCAAGTAGGGCCTGCCCTCTTGAATGAGGTTCCCTTGAGATCTGGATGGTCCCTACCCTGCAGATGTTTTGAAAAACACTGAAGATTTGGTTCTTTGCCAAGGCTTTTGGCCAGGCTGATTGAAGCCCATTTAGATTATGTGGATGGGGGATTTTGTTGTTTTTGTTTCTGTTTTCATAACTTTTGCTATCTTTTACTTATTTATTTTTTTAAAGTTTTTTTTCCTTGTTTCACTTTTTCCTTGTGACTGACCAGAGTTGCTGGGAGGTGAGTAAAATATAAAGCTCATAAAACAAATCAATCAGTAAATACAGTCAAAGCCTCAATAAAACATTGAAATGCTGCAGCTCTGAGGAGATAGCGGACAGTCTTTCTCACTTGGCAGGAACTTTGGCTTTCCTTTACCTCCTGGTTTTTTTAATTTGCCATTTTTAGTTGATCTTTCAAAGGAAAGGCATTCTGATGGCTTTGCAGCTTCCTCTCATAGGAACCACTTGGATTTGCCCATGACAAAAGTGTAACGTAAAATAATTTATGTGATAGGAATTTATTTTATTGATCCATTGTGAAACTGGCAGAACAGCATCCAGATCTTCAAACTGCTTCTAGGAAATGTGGCAGTGTTTTTAGGCCTATCTTGATTTAATGAACACTAAAGTTCATTTTTCCTCGATCCATACAAAGATTAAAAGATTATAGAGATAATTTCCTAATTTTACATCTCTCTCTATTCCCATTCCCATGATAGGTTTGTGTGTACAGCAGGAGCTTTGCTTTAGCACTGAGAGAAATCATCACCGTGGAATATTGGATGCCTTGCTTCACATTTAAATTTGTGGCAAACCATTTGCGGTTAATAAATTTCTGTTACTTCTGCTGTCATAAAAATGATCTAATGGAATTTTTGGTTTATTTCTTTATGTTTATTGATGCAAACTCTAGATCAGGGGTGAAATCTACTTACCTTCCCTACCAGTTCGGAAGTGCACGCTCTGCGCATGCACGCTTTACATCCAATTTTAGATCCTCTGTGCATGCGCAGAAGACTTTGCACATTTGCCGAGGGTTAAAAAAAGAAAGTAAGGGTGGGTGGGTGGAGCCTCGCCCCACCCTCGCTACCAGTTCTCTAAACCATGCGCCGCCACCGCCACCGGTATGCAAGACCCAGACAGAACCGGTAAGATTTCACCACTGCTTTAGATCAATGTTTCTCAACCTTGGCAATTGTAAGATGTATGGACTAATACTGGATGGAGAATTCTGGAAGTTAAAGATCACACATCTTAAAGTTGCCAAGGTTGAGAAATACTGATTTGGATATTAGTGCTTCACAAATCATTGGAAACAGATTCTTCAAAAAGTGCATTAACAATAAATGAAATACTTGTCATCAAAGTTATAGCATAGTGTTCTTTTCAAAGTTTGTGCACTTATTTAAAAAACTGCTTCCAATGTCCAAAGACACAGCTACTTTAATGCTCCAGATATCCTCATTTGCACAAATGTACTTTACAGTGCAAAGTAGCTCTTTTGAATACTTTAGATAGCCTTTCCAGACAAAATAATAATAATAATCATTTGGTGTTAATATGGAATTTCACTAGTATTTCTGTTGCCTATATGTACTGTATATACAGCAAACTTTCCCCAAACAAGTATCTTCTTGATAGAATAGAATAGAATAGAATAGAATTCTTTATTGGCCAAGTGTGATTGGACACACAAAGAATTTGTCTTTGGTGGATATGCTCTCAGTGTACATAAAAGAAAGATACAACGTGATGCAACGTGATTTGGTTATTATGGCAGGAATTATGAAAATTAACACTCTATAACTGAAGAATTAAGAATGCATTTTTTTGAATTACTGTTATCAATTAAAAAATTTAAACAATTTTTAAAGTGATAGCACAATCAATTTCTCTTGAAGAAAAAAAATTAGAAGTTACATTCAAATTGAAACTGCATTAAATTGCTGCAAGGACAACATTTTTGTGTATTTTTTGGTTAAAATTTAATTTTAAAATATCCATATATTATTACTAAAAATCATTCACATAAAAATGACCCCAAAATATAAAAACACAGCAATAAAGTGGATGGACTAAGTGACAGTGGCAATGAGTGTTGGGAGATTTGCAAGAACAAATTAAAGATAGAACATCAGGAAGAAAATCTAAATGGTTGTTAGGCATCAAAAACAACCTGATAGCACCTAATCAATCAAAATGTGAAAACAACTATTCTGTAATTGAAATCCATGTTTCAAAATCTTAGTATTTTACATTATAGATTCCACAAACTAAATGGGCAGGAAGAATGAAATCTTTCCAGGGCATGACCTATTGACATGTACAGAGTTACATACAGATTTTGTCATAATTTGAGATTCTGGTTTGTTTGTATAAGGTGTTTTTTTTAATGTGTTTCAACTGCTTATGGTCAAGTCCAGCAGTGAAAAATAATTAGATCCAGTGTTCTGTTGCCAATTTGTTAACAAATAACTTCTAGTCATCAAAGCAGAGAGAGAGATATATGAGAAAAGTCTTTATTGCTGATCCAGGAAGATAAAGACATTATTTGCTTTTTCTTTCTTGTGTTCATCTGGAGCTAAGTAAGTAAAAGTATTACTCTAGTTTTGCTCTGCAAATAATATGTTACATCCGTTTATTCTATGGTAGCAACAATTCTGGGGTACTTAGGGTTATCAGGCCCGATCAATGTATCAAAATGTAGTTATTTTTCTGATTTAATAGCCAACAATTCTGCTCAAAATCCAAGGCTGTTGATAAATACCATACACCCAATTTTAATGAGAAATAATAGAAAAATTAATCACATCAGCCTTTAAATGTATCATATTGGCTATATTGGTCACATCCCAACTTAACCATTTACTGACTATTAAAGGGTATTAAGGTAAATAAGTCTGAACAAATATATTTTAATTTCATTGGAAAAAAGGAAAAAACAAAGAAACTGAAAGATAGCTGTTATAATTTCATATATCTTAGATAATACCTGGAAAAAACTTGAAGTAATGTAGAAAAAAGATGTTGATCACATGGTTAGGAAACTAAAATGAAAACGAAGGGTCCTTGGTGCTTTCAGAGCTTGGTTGTTTTTTGCAGATGTTTCATTACCCAAACATCATTAATACTAGTAGGGAATGGAGTTGGGTCTCATTTGTCCTGTTAGTGTTGATGGGAGTGGTCTCAAGTGGAATCAAAAGCACTTCCACACATATCAACCCCAAACGTGGATTAGGTTTGCAGTTGATACCCTTTACTATAATAGAAAAGGACCAGCTAGAGAAAACCTACAAAACAATTCACAACATCTTCAAAGGGGCCCAGTTCACAAGGGAAAAAGAAAACAACACATTACCTTTCCTGGATATCGTTATCAGTAGAGACCTCTGTGGCAAACTAGAAACACAAGTCTATAGAAAAACTACCCACACCAACCAAGTATATCACTCAACCTCTCATGTCATGTAAGAACACTATTCAGATGAGCACAAACACACTTAGCAACCCTGAACATCAGAAAAAGGAAACAGATAATCTATATAACACCTTGAAACAAAATGGACATCCATGCAACCTCATCAAAAAGTGCTTGACCACTCAATCCAATATAGCACTACAACCAAACACAAACTATAAAGATAACACTGCTACATATTAAAAACATTCAGAAACCACCAATAAACTATTAAAACTAGATGGTATCAGCATAGCACACAAACCAACTAAAGCTCTCCAAAATATCCTAAGTAGACCAAAAGACTCAGCAGGCCCGGGGAGGCGGAGGGCAGGGGGGGAGATGGACTGGGGACTGACGGACCCAGGAGTAATTTACAGTATACCCTGTAAAGACTGCAACAGCCACCATGTAGGACAAACAGAAGACTAGCAGAACATATCCATGAACACTAACTAGCAGTCAGAAGACATGATGGAAATTCTTTAATTTCACAACACCTGAACAAACAGACGTAGCAATCAACACCCAGATGAGCCTAGATTAACACCAAGATTAACACTAGACCAACAATCAAGAAGTAAACAATACTGCAATCAAGGAACTGCCAAACAAGCTAACAGTAAGCAACCCAACCAAATAACCACCAAGACCACTCACACCAACACTGATAGGACAAGTCACTAGAATATAAAAAGACAGCAAATCCTACTCCTTAGTAGCACTGATGATGTTACCTAATTTGGGTAATGAAACGTCTGCAGGAAATCAATCTGAGAGCACCGAGAACCCATCATTTCAACCCTGAGCTACAAATATTCTCCTCTATTGGTAATATGAGAATTTAAAGTGCAACATATTTACGATTTACATGACTATAGAATTTTGCCGTAGCTAAAATTATTTCTCACCCAGGGTACTCATTTTTATTTCAGCAGTAGTCACTATTCCCAGATTTGATCAAATGGGATACGCTGATTGATATTTTTATTCAATGGGACAAGGTTGCATACAGCACAAATTATTGTACCAGCAACAAATGAAAAGGCGGGTGCTTTCCAAATATTAGCATATATTATGATGAATGTTATATCAAACAGTATAACTACTTTGTTAGTCGCTTTTTTATATATAATAAGAACTATCACCTGTTTTTAGTTGAGCCTGGATCAACAATCCTAGCCTTGGTCCTCCAGATGTTTTGCTAAAATCCTCCCCATCCTGAGCTAGCACGGGATTGCCTCGACCATTATGAACCCTGAGAGTCGTAGCACAGCGTAACAATAATGGCTGTGGGCGACAGCAAATGTAGCTGTACCCCACTTAAGACAGTCCCAAAGTTGGCTAAGGCTACGCTTGGTGTATAAAGTCTGGCTGCTTTGTTTCTGTCCCAAGTTCCGAGGAAACAGACTAACTGAGCTCTTTTTCTCCAAACTATTATCCAAGAGGTGGTTAAACACGGTCACTTCGCCTTTCTCTCCTACAGAGGGCGCTAATTGCTCTGTTGGGAATCATTCTGAAACCCGTGCAGTCCCGTCGGAAATGGCTGCGAGAACCGGCCATCTTTGTAAAGGGCAGAAGAGATCGATCGACCCGGATGTTATTTCTCTCTTTGAGCGAAGGGTAGCGGAAACGGATAGGAGCAGGCCATTTGCCTTCCTGTCGCCTGGCCCCCTTGTCTTGATTCAGAAGAAAGGAGCTGGCCGACCGGAGCGATCATGGTGAGCGGGCAAATCGCTACGGCTGCCTTTGGGGCGCTGACTCGCATCTGATCCTATCAGAGCAGGGCCGTTTCACGGCAAGAATGTCGATCGAAGGGCAGGCGGGATCCCGGCCGTGGAAGAGGAACGGCAGGTTGGGGGAAGCAGCAGCAGCAGCGTCTTCCGGAATCTCTTCCGAGTCCCCCCCCCCTTCCCATTAGTGGGTTCAGCAACGGTGGGAACTGGGCTCTTTAAGTGTTGCAAAGAAAATGGGACTTATCGGATCTGTAGGATGAAACGATTTGTCCGTTGAGCCAGGCTTGGCTTCTTTGGTTATCAAGCCAATTTTAAAGAGGATTTTTCAAACCTTTTTTTTTTTTTGCAGTCCCTTTAGTCGGGTGGGGTGGGCAGAGGCTCAACACAATTGGGCTTCCTTGAAATTTCACCCATTTTTTTTTATCGCATTCTGGGATAAAATCTCATGATCTCCATTTATCCCTAGAAAATGTATTTTAAGATTTTCCATTGCTCGATTCAAATATTTGAAATAGTGCAGTTTAAAGGTCAGAATTTCCTGCTGTCAGCTTCTTGTAATGGCCATGTCATCGTTAATTCTTTCTATTTTTTTTTTCCTGGAATTCAGGATGAATTTTCTGATCCTGATTTGGCAGTTATGGGTGAAGAATCAAAATCTGAGAATGGAGAGAATGCTCCTGTCTATTGCATCTGTCGCAAACCTGATATCAATTGTTTTATGATGTGAGTATTGCTGGAAGGAATGAAAGAACTTGGTAATGGGGGCTCCCTCACATATTATCAGGTAGTATTGAGGATGGCAGCCAGTGCAAAACTTTTTTGACAGTATGATATGTGCTGGTTTATCTCAGCAAGGTGTTCTGGGACATGTTCTTTAAAACTGAATATTTTAAATTGTAATTTAAGTTTTTAAAAACTTTGTTCATTCTGGTGAATACTTTTCAACATAAAGATATTAATGGCAGATGAAAAGGGCAAGAGAAGAGATTCTGCGAAGAGTACAGTAAAAAGGAATAATACAAAAGAATGAAGTATTTGTGAGGACAAATTACCCAATATTTCCTAAATATTACAAAAATTAGAAAATAATTAAAATACTAATCACAGTTTAGATTGACACACTTTTAAATATATATCCAGAGGTTAAATCCTGTAAGAACCCAAAAAGCATTGTCAGATGATGCCTGGGGCACACAGAGCATTGATACTGAAGAAGCTATTTCTGTCTGGTAACTTGAGAGGAATATTATTCAATAGCAAGTGAATATCTTTAAATTCAAACAGTAGTTCTAAAACAAGATTAAGGTGAATGCACCAAAAAAGCAGTATGACAAATGTCTTGTGAAGTCATGGATTTAAGATAGGAGTCATCCGGATAAGGCCACTGTATGTGATAGAGCAGAGATGGGCAAAGTTTAAGATTTACTTTGTTTTGCTTTTACCTTTATTAGTTTGACAATGTCTGTAAGTTGTCGTTTGTGGTTCACCTAAAATAAATGAACAGTGTTCTTTGGATCCTATGCTTTGCCTGGGAATTTATTTTCAGGACCAGAACTTTAACTTTTCTGACATTTCAGATTTTCCCTTCAAGTGTTCATTTATATGAGGAGCTTCAATCAGGAGGGGGGAAAAGGGTCCTTATTAGATATTTGAGAGGTAGAAGAAACTCTTGATCTTCTGAAGGTTATCTACATATTTATTATTCAACTATATCTTTTTCTTTTATTCACCCCTTTCCAATAGAAGATGCTGTGCTTTTTAAGAGTTCCCTGTTATGCTTAGTTAGTTAGAGCCAGTCTGGTTAAGACTTCAGACTGGAAACTGGGAGACCTTGAGTTCTAGTCTTGCTTTAATCGCAAAGCCAACTGGGTGACCATTGGCTACTTTCTCAGCCCTAGGAAAGAAGCAGTAACAAAGTACTTCTGAAATCTTGCCAGGAAAACTGCAGGGACTTGTCCAGGCAGTCATCAGGGGTCAGCATTGACTTGAAGGGATACAGTTATACTTAAGCAGACCAGTTAGCCCTCTTGTACAGATTCTCAAATGCAGAAGAAATTTGGTTAATGAATCTTCACTTTTCTTTTCTCTCTTCCAGAGGCTGCGATCACTGCAATGAATGGTTCCATGGCCACTGCATTAACATTACGGAGAAGATGGCAAAAGCAATTCGAGAATGGTACTGCATGCAGTGCCGAGGTAAGTTTAAAATCCTGTTTGACTTTGTGTGTGTGTGATGAATCTCTGTCTCATGAAGCATATATGGCTATGTACTTAAGTGGTGTGCTAGAAACTTAGAATTTATAGGGATTTCCCCCCTCAAAGTTAATATTTAAAATCTCATGGCAAAACATGCTTCAGTAATGAAGCTTCAATAATAACTTAAAAAGGAAACCACCTTCTGATCTTTGAATACAGCAAAGCTTTTTGTAGAATAATTAATAATTGTTCTCTATAGTAACTAAGATTGACTAAGTGCAGCATAGCCTGAACTGGTAAAAATGCAGTTTCCAGGGAGAAAGGAGAGCCAGTTTGGTGTATTGGTTCTGACCCAGAAACCAGGAGACAGTGAAGTCTAGGCTTCCTTTAGGCATGAAAATTGGCTGGGCGACTTTGGGCCATTCACTCTCTCTCAATTCTCCCCAGTGGTGGGATTCAATTTTTTTTTACTACTGGTTCTGTGGAGGTGGCTTGGTGGACGTGGCTTGGTGGGTGTGGCAGGGAAAGGATACTGTAAAATCTCCATTCCCATCCCACTCCAGGGCAAAGTTACTGCAAAATCCCCATTTCCTCCCGATCAGCTGGGACTCGGGAGGCAGAGAATAGATGGGAGCGGGCCCAATCAGAGGTGGTATTTACCGGTTCTCCAAACTACTCAAAATTTCCGGTTCTCCAGAACTGGTCAGAACCTGCTGGATACCATCTCAAAACCAAAAGTGTACAGGTACTCCTCAACTTACAATAGTTGGTTTAGTGACCGTTTGAAGCTACAATGGCACTGAAAAAAGTGACATGACTTTTTCACACTTACGACTGTTGCAGCATCCCCATGATCACACGATCAAAATTCAGACACTTGGCAGCTGACTCATATTTATGACGGGTACAGTGTCCCAGGGTCTTGTGATCCTCTTTTGCAACCTTCTCATAAGTAAAGTCAATGAGGAAGCCGAATTCACTTAACAACTGTGGCAAGAAAGGTTGTAAAATGGAGCAAAGCTCAGCTTAACACCTGTCTCGCTTAGCAACAGAAATGTTGTGCTCAATTGCGGTCGTAAGTCAAAGACTACCTTTACTGTTTTCTCTCCCAAACAACAGGGGATAAGTTCTCCAACTCCCATGTTACTTTAGTCATGTACCTGAGTTTCAAGGCAACACATAAACAATGTTTTTCTTATTATTAGTGGTACGTTTTTAATCCCTCTTTTATATATATTAATATTAAAAAATCGATTACATTCAGCTAATTTT
The DNA here is from genome assembly GCA_036250565.1 of Sibynophis collaris. Taxonomy (NCBI): domain Eukaryota; kingdom Metazoa; phylum Chordata; class Lepidosauria; order Squamata; family Sibynophiidae; genus Sibynophis; species Sibynophis collaris. Next base: position 57,415 of record JANHFK010010656.1, on the reverse strand, counting down.
TTTTGAAATGGGATATGTATTCTCATAACATAGATCTCTTTCTCTTGCAGAGAGAGACCCCACCCTTGAAATCCGATATAGGCACAAAAAGTCCAAGGAGAAGGACCGGGAAGGTGACCGGGAACGTGCTGAAAAAGATGAGATGCGTGTGAAAGCCCAAGAACTGGCACTGGAGCAGAGCCGCAACTCCAAAGTAAGGGGTTGGAGTGCAATGGAGATGACATCACTTTACAGGGCCTGGCATTCTAACTCCAGAATATTGACTTGATTTGAACTGTTGGGTTCTCGACTGGTATATTGAAGCAACTGACTTTCCCTAACAGTTGTGCTCAGGCTGTTCATTGTCATTCATTAGATTTACAGTACATAGCCACAAGGTCGAGATTTAATGTAGTCCAACAGGTAAATGCCACACTTAGTTTCTAGCTACTTGGGGACCCAGCTGTTCTTCCTTTGATGGGATGACAGGAAATCACTTTTAGAAGATCATAGGACAGTTACAGATCCCTGAAGCCAAATTGCATTTGTAAATTCAAGTCTGTTTAGTTAATGTGCTAAATCAGATTCTCTTAAGATTTTCCTTCCCTTTCCTCATTGTTACTCATATTAATGCTTAAACAAATTATTATTTATTACTATGACAAAATTATGTATTTCAAAACAGATGTGCCTCTTTAGGGTATATTTAGAAAGCTAGTTTACCGTAAGTGGTTAAGGTCTGTATTAGAAACCAGGATACTTATAAGTTCTACTTCTCCCTTTGGCATAGAGGGTCACTCTGTCTCAGCACAACCCACCTCACAAAGTTCCTGTTAGGAGGAGGAGGAGGAGGAGGAAATATTTTGTATTTAGTTGTAGAAAATAAAGTGGGGATATAAATTGAATAAATATCAGCTGGGCAATATCAGTTGCTTTTGTTGATGTTTACAGTAAGCATCTTTGATTTTGCATTGTCCTCCTGTATTCTTTGTACAAATCTGAGATTCACCAAATGTCCTTTTGAAGCATGCATAGTGGAATAGGAATCATGAGATTTTGACTTGTGCAATTTTAGAATTCCCTTTATATCATCTATATTAGGTATTTTCATTTCTCCCCCTTCTTTAGCCGAAACCACTTATCAGTAAGTCCTTTTTACCCAATATAGATAGAATACTTTAAGTCAATTTAAATATCCCTTGGGGTAATGTGTCTGTGGGTCATTACCTGAAGAAAAATTACTTTTACCCAATTCTGGATAATTTACCCAAGGTTTGGGAAGCACTGGCCTACATGGAATTACATATTAGTAGTTATTTTATAAAATGCAAAACATAGAAATGATAAGTCAGCAAGATCATAATGGGAAAGTTTAAAAAGGAGCTTTGAAAAGACTGATAATGTTTGTTTCTCCCTATTTTCTAATCCTGTCACTTTTGATCTAAATATAGGAAGGCTTTATCAGAATTGAAAAGCACTAGCCGTATATTAGGGAAAGCTGAATTCTCCAACTGAACAAGCCATGGTTACTTTTAATTGTGGGGTGGGTGTCTTCTAGCAGCTGCTAAACAACTTCCTGGCATTCATACCTGTAGGCTGAGCATGCCCTCACTTTTACCTAAAAGAATACTCATTCTTGTATATACAGTGTTTTCCCCAAAATAAGACCCGGTCTTTCCTTTTGGGCCCCAAAATAAGCATCAGGTCTTATTTTCGGGGGATGTCTTACCTGCTTACCTTGGGATCACCACAGCCAGGCCTCCCACGCCCCAACACTTGTCGTGCTGCTGCCCAAATTCTGCGGCCAGATTGTCACGCTGGTGCCACTGCTCGTGGCAGGATGCTGCTTTGTGCCAGTGCTGCCACCCGTTTGCACAATGGCACAACACGGCACGTGGCATCCTGCCGAGAGCAGCGGCGCTGGTGCAACATGCCACGTGGCATCTGGCCGCGAACAGCTGCAGAAGAAGTCAGGCACCGGTGATAACAGTTAACAAATTACCCTAAATGAGTGTTAACATGCCCTGCAAAAACAGAAACCGTGGTTTGCCAATTAATTTTACCTCTTCCTCCAGTCCTATTTCCCAACCCACTCATTATTACCATTATTAGGCCAAGACAGCCAAAAATATTATGGGTAGCCCTCAATCGTGAGAAGGTTGCCTCTTCCCTTTCTATTTACATACCAAACCCAACAGATGAAGCTTCCTTCTGTGTAAACCTGAACTGGAGGTCCTTGCCCGTGATTAATCTTGAGTCTATGCTTGTGCATTTTGGCTCTTTTGAGGAACACAGTGACGATGGCCAGCCCGAGGGGGGGAGAGGGGCGTGTTTGGGACTAAGCCAAGGACAGAGCAGATGGGATTCCTCAGGTTCAAAGCCCTTCTCACATCTGTCTGTTTTCTTATTTGCAGCAGATCAAGCGCTCGGCCCGCATGTGTGGAGAATGTGAGGCCTGCCGGCGCACAGAGGACTGTGGGCAGTGTGATTTCTGCCGTGACATGAAGAAGTTTGGTGGGCCTAACAAAATACGTCAGAAATGCCGCCTGAGGCAGTGCCAGGTTCGGGCTCGGGTGAGTGTCGTGGTGGGCAATTCCCTGCCCTGAGATCATTGCATGTTTTCTCTAGGGGGCACTTTCTTGGCTGCTCACTCCCAAAAGAGGCAGCCACCTCGAATTTGAAGCTGTTGGTTGTGTGTAGCTCACACGTGATTTTTTTTTTCCCATTCTTTTCTTCCTAGGAGTCCTATAAATATTTTCCAGCTTCGGTAAGTTTCCTTTTTCCCTCCAGTTTTTTTTTCTTTTCTTTTTTCTTTTTTCTTTTTTAAAAATCTTAATAATCAGGATTAAAATAATAGGTGAGTGCTTAAGTTTGGGACTCCTGGGATTTTTTTCCCCCCTAGATAGGGAAGCAGACCGAAGGTTGGCCTATACATCCAATACAATGAGGTGGCGATGGCCTAGAAGTGGTGGACTGAACGATTTGAGATCGTGGGTGAAACTTCTCTTTTTTACATACAGGTAGTCCTCGACTTACAACCTTTCGTTTAGTGACCGTTTGAAGTTACAACAGCGCTGGAAAAAAGTGACTGATGACCATTGTTCACACTTAGCGACCATTGCAGCTTCCCCGTGGTCACGTGATCAAAAGTCGGGGTGCTTGGCAACCGGCTCATATTTATGACGGTTGCAGTGTCCCGGGGTCAGGTGATCCCCTCTTGCGACCTTCTGACAAGCAAAGACAATGGGGAAGCCAGATTCACTTAACAATCGTGTGACTAATGTAAACACCTGCAGTGGTTCATTTGACTGTGGCAAGAAAGAGTCATAAAAATGGGGCCAAAACTCACTTAGCAACCGTCTCGCCTAGCGACAAAATTTGGGCTCAATAGTGGTCATAAATCAAGGACTACTTGTACGTACCACGTGCACCCATGTGTATCTCCCACTTAAAAGAGAAAAGCAACACTGCAGGGAGAAAGTTTTTCCTCTGCCCTACTTTGGGTTTCCAAACTTTTTAATTGTATGAGGTTTGTTGTCCTCTTCTTCTTCTTCCAACCCCAAGTAAGGCAACCGTTGCAATTCCTATGCCTTTCCTCCGTTTAGTGATGCAGTCCACCCTTTCACTTTATTCCCACCTCATTCTGCTGCCTGTATAGATCCGGCTTAAACACATAGCGGGTTCATCTTTGAAAGTCCGGATGCTCGGAAGACCCAGATTGCATGCTTTCTGTATTGTATTAGGTGGCAGGTTTTTGCCGGGCCATTTGGCCTCGCTTCTTTGAGCTCTTAAGCCTTCTCTCCTCTCCTCTCCTCTCTTTTATTATTATTATTATTATAATTTTCTTTTTTTAATTTTTTTTTTTAAAGTGGGTTTGGGGTTTCTTTTTTTGCTGCTCGCGCTTTGCCGCTTGGCATCCAGCAAGCCCCGTTTTCTCTGTTTGCCACTCTGTGCGCAGGGACAGAAGGGTGTGTTTGCACTGTCTTTGGTGCCTGGTGCTTTTGTGAAGCCAGGCAGATGGCTTCTCTTTAATGCTTTCCTCTCTCTTTCTCTTTTCTCTCCCCCCCCACCCACTTTTCCTCTCTCACTGCTTTTTCCCGCTCTCTCCCCCCAACTTCCCCAATCGCTCAATAGATGTTACGGGGGCGGGAGGATGATCTGCAGATGCTAAAGGAACAGCTAGAATCGGCTGCCACACCTGAGCCTCTGTCGGATGATGATCTGCACATAGATCCCGATTTGTATCAGGAGCTTTGTTCAGGGGCCTTCGATGATCAGAATCTGGTGAGACCTATGGTAGACCCATTGCCTGGGGATTCCTAGGTCATGTTGGCAGGGTAATGCTTGCTTGGGTAGAACAACAACTGCCCTAGGATAGTGCATGTCCTGTTCAGGGCTGTGGAAGGACATCTGTCAAAGGTGTTGGGAACTCTAGCTAAATGTTTGGCTCAACATTTCATGTGGGACTTGACCCAGTTCCTCAGCATTTAAAGCTCCCTGCTTGCCCACTTTCGACTATTTCTTGAGCCTTGTATCTTCGGTTTATTCTCCAGCAATCTTTTTTGCCTTGATTTCCCCTTATTCCTTTGATCTTCTCCCTCTGATTCTTCTCCCCTGCTTCCTCTCGGCTCTGCTTTTCTGCTGACTATCCTGCCTCTCTTTCTGCAAAGATTCCAAAATTCTAGGCTTTTTGCTTGCCTGTTTACCCTTTGCTTAACCGCCCATAGGTTTTCCTTATGGACGTTTCATGTCTCTCGCAGAAGCTGCACTGTTGATCATTGTTCCATGGACAGTTCTTCCCCTAGCCCGTAACTGAGAATATTTGTAAACGGTCAGAGATGTTACTTGTTGCTTTGTCAGACAAGCTCTTGCAAATCGCCACGCATGGCATGTATCTGGAAAATATAGGTTTCTTTGATTTGGTTTCTAAATTATCTCATCAATGTAATTTGGTTTTTCAAATTCTTTTAGAAAAGGTTACTATGGCATGCTTACCTGAGTCTGTAGTGGGAAGTGCAGGTAGACATTGGGTTTATGATCACTCGTTCAGCAACTGTTCAAAGTTACAACAGTGCTGAATGAGGAGATTTATGGCTGGTCCTCAAAGCCAGGACAGCATCGCCGCGGTTATTTGATTGCATTGACTTGGCAACTGCAATTACATTGGTTGCAGTGTCCCCTGACCATGTTATCGCTATTTGTGATCTTCCCTGCTGGCTTCTGCCAAGCAAAATCAATGGAGAAGCCTGCAGGAGGTCACGAATGACAGTCAGGTGACATTGTGGAACTGCCATTGTAAGTTGGTGTGTTCACATGATATTGCACTTTGCAATGGTATCATTTAGAGATAGTATTCCCAGTCCCAATAACTGCCATTAATCAAGGGCTATTTGTATAACAACCTCTGTACAGAGAACTATAGTAATAGGCACTAAAGATCCATTTTTTTGATTATTACAAATGGCCAGTCTTATTTTGCTTATTTGATGCTGGGTTAGGCATTTCTTTTAATGAGACAGTACCACGCATCTTAAGGCATAATGATATGCTTTTGCTAGTTAGGTGCTCTTATCGATGTAACTCCAATATAGATATTTCTCACTTACCTCCCATTCATTTACTGACCAAAGTTACAGTGGTGCTGAAAAAAAATAACTTCATAGCCTATTCACACCCGTTGCAGCTTTCTTCAGTCATGTGATTGCTATTACAGTCAGTATGCATTGTCTTATGCCTGACTTAATGGGTTTTTCTTACACAAACACACAGAATGCAGAGCAGAGAGCTTGGAGAGAAAGGGATTGCAAGAAAGTAAGCTGTTTGCTCTTCACATTGAAAGCAGTGTGATTCTGCCAGCAGCCCGATGCTGCAGTACTCTTTTGAAATTTTTTTCTCTCCAATCTCTTTCTTCTGTGAAGGAGTTGGGGAGAAAAAAGTACGTGATTTCTGTAGGCAATTTCTCCTTTGCCTGTCCCTCTCCCCCAGAGCAGAAAAATTGGAGAGAGATTTCAAGAGAGTAAACTGTTTGCTCTTTTACGCATCAAAAGCTGTATGATTGTACTGACAGTGAGAAAGGGTGAAGCAAAGGAGAGATTGCCTGCGTAAATTGCTTGCTTTTTCCCCCTCCTCCCCATAGAGTGGAAAGATTGGAGACAGTGGGATTTGAAGAGAGTAAACCATAGCATGTGGTTCCCATCTCTGGGCTAGTGTGCAATAACATTGCTTTTAGTGTACAAGACAGTAAGCAGGCACTCAGGCATTCCAAAGGCAGGGGAGTGGTTAGGAGTCAAACAAAAGCTGAAGGTGTGGAAACTGAGTAGTCTTGTCTCTTTCCAGTTGGAAGTCACAGTCACATGCTTTCCCAATCAGTGACTGTTTTACTTGGTAGCAGAGCTGCTGATCCCAATTAGGGTTGTTAAGCAAGGACTATCTATATAACTACAAAGCACCTAACTGGCAAACGTATATACTTTCCATGTCTGTTGGCCATGCTAGCTGGGCATTTTAAGAATTATAACTCAAATGCGTTAGAAAGATCCTAGGAAGCTGGAAACAACTTGTATGAATAGAGTGACTCACAGTATGAGCCCAAGGCAGATGTTATCCTCTTACGGTTCCCATAAAACTGGGGGTTTTATGGTTGCCACCGATAGAGAAGGTGAACTGAATTTCTACTCAACTTGAGATGTTTTTGTGTGCTTAACTAATAGTTTAAAGATCAGCAGCATTGACTCCTAGGCCAGATGCGCTTCCCCTTTCTAAATTCCAATCTTCATGAAGAAAAGAAAATCTTGGATTGTCAGCATCTGTGACAACTTGGCCATTAATGGAGCTGGAGCATGCAGTTTCATCTATTAAATACATTTCTATTTTACATTTTCATTGTTCTTCTTAAATAATCCCAAAATGTATTACCCTGGTGTCTTTTTTCTCAAAGTGGTTCTACTACGCAATAAGTTGCTGGCCAGAGTAATAGAATTCCAGGATGTATTTCCTGAAAGAAGAAATGGAAGCAAAGCTGACTGCTGTTTGACTTTTCTTAAAAGTCTTGTTCTGGAAATGTTAATCTCCCCCCCCTGCTTTTTTTTTTGTCTTATTCCTTCTTTTAGCCGTGGCTCAGTGACACAGACGATGTGCCCTTCCTTGATCCTGTGTTGCGGAAACGTGCAGTGAAAGTGAAGCACGTTAAGCGCAGGGAAAAGAAGTCGGAGAAGAAGGTAGGGACCCAACACAGCAAGCTGCCAAGATGGGAAGTGGGGTTTTTAACAGGAAGAAGATCACATTCTAAAGCTGTAATCCCTTCCACCATGTACTTAGAAGTCCATCAAAGTTGGCTTTCGTTATGGTTTGTGAGGGACCTATATTTCATTTTCTTCCTCCTTGATTTAAAATAGCCAAGTCCGAGGCATCAGAAACAGAAGAAGTTCCTAGTTTACTTATTTATTTATTAAATGTATATCTTGCCTTTCATCCAGGAGCACAATACAGCAGGCATAGGTCTCCCTCGTCCCATTGCGCC
>JANHFK010010656.1:14973-26439 GCA_036250565.1 Sibynophis collaris | reverse complement strand
GAAGGTTACTGCAAAATCCCCATTTCCTCCTGATCAGCTGGGACTCAGGAGGCAGAGAATAGATGGGGGCGGGGACAATTAGAGGTGGTATTTAACCGATTCTCTGAACTACTCAAACTTTCTGCTACTGGTTCTCCAGAACTGGTCAGAACCTGCTGAATACCACTTCTGCAACTAATGCAAATTCATCAACATTGGTAATATTAATTAACAGCCCTCACTTCTTCGGGGAGCATGTACATTTTGCACTTCTGAATCAGCTTTAAGGGCAGACCTATTTAGATTGGATTGTGGTAATCCAGCCATGAAATGATAAAGGTTATTACTGTTCCCAGTACCATCTGAACTAGAAAAGGTCACAACTGTTACACCAGCCAAGGATAAGTAAATATTCCCCTACAGCTGCAAATTTAACAGGAACCGTGTGGCCAGGAGAATGCCCAAGAATGTTCACCCAGGACAGAGCTACCCAAAGCTAAAAATGAAGATACTCTGAAACTTGAAAGCTTTTGAACAAACAGCATCTTACCTTCAGGGCTTCATTTTGTTCTATCCAGTCTCTCACAGTCTCCAGACACCAGCTCAAAACTTCCACCACATTCTGGATGATGTCATATTCTAGCCTCAGATCTTTTCCAGTAGTTTCACATAGATATACATAGATTGGATGGGAGGTCTTGTCAGTCCGTTGAGGTAGGCCAGGTTAATACGTAGAATAACAGAGTTGGAAGGGACCTTGGAGGTCTTCTAGTTCAACCCCCTGCCTAGATAGGAAACCTTACACCACTTCAGACAAATGGTTATCTAACATCTTCTTAAAAACTTCCAGTGTTGGAGCATTCAACTTCTGGAGGCAAGTTGTTCCACTGATTAATTGTTCTGTCAGGATATTTCTCCTTAGTTCTAAGTTGCTTCTCTCCTTGATCAGTTTCCACCCATTGCTTCTTGTCCTGCCCTCAGGTGCTTTGGAGAATATTGATAATTATTATCTTGATAATTATTATTCTACCTTATTTCCCTACTCTGTATGACAGATATGGTTACCTATAGAATTGTTGGAATGATTATTGAGAGATCGCATGTAAATATTCTACAGAAGTTCCATTATAATTATTATATGCCGTATCAGCAAAGAATGCCAGGCATGTTAAAGACAAAAGTTTAGCACAATTTTTAAAAATAATTTTATTAAAGGATATAATTGCAATACTAAAGGTTAATGCAAACTAAAAGAAGAGTAGAAAAAAGTGTAAAAACTATAATGAAAAAGAAAAAAGTAAAAAATAGAAAGAAAAAAGAAAGAAAAGTAAGAATATAGTGAAGAAGAAAATAACTGTATACAGAAGTCACTTCCAACTTTTATCTCAAGTATAAAAATCTATAAATAAATAAAGCTTTGTCTTGTTAGTTATGCTGTCAGCAACAGTTCATTAAATATTGCCAAAAATAACATGTCTACGTTAATTTTAATCAAATAAAGCAACTTTATATTTGTTCCTTTTATTTCTAACAATGGTAATCTTTGGTCCATTCAAAGTCACAGAACTTGATTTGCTTTGATTATTTTTAGCACAAGATTCAACCCAGCTTTAACAACCCCTTTTTGTAAATCCAATGTAATCCAGATCATTCGCTTCGTTTTTTATAATTGCCTTTTGATTAAAAAAAAAATCAACTGATTTCTTTTGTATGTCCAAACAAACATCTTTTTCCATGTCATTCATGTAGCCTGTCATTTGTAGATCCCCTTTTACTGCTAACCTAATCACTGCCTTGTCAGGTAAAATCTTTTTTCCAAAACATCTTTTTGACATACAATAGAACCTAACATAGTTTTTACATTGTTGATATTAACTTCTGATCCCATTTTTCAGAAGTATCCTTCAGTATTTCCAATATTATAACATTTTGCATCTTTCAATAGCTGTTAATCAAGTTTATGTATTCTTTTATTAAAATCTGTTCTCTCTAGTGTCCAAGTTTTAAAGTTGTTTATCTTAGAAAAATTTCAAAATAAGTACACTTTCCCAGGAAAATATTTATTTATTTATTTTAAAATGGTAACAGAAAAAAAGAAACAAAACACAATGATAATCATCCCCATCCCCAAAGGAAAAATGCATGACAAGTGTTTTTAAAAGGTGAAAAAATACAACAAAAAATAAAAAAGGAAACAAAATATAATGTATTGTTATAATGATAAACAGTTTTGATTTTATACATACTTATCTAATTCAAATATGCAAGTATGTATACATTTAGTTCTAATACACATTAAAGATTAAAGGCAGATTCACTTGGTCTTTTCAGACTTCAATCCAAAGGTTTCTAATAGGTGAAAAATAGTTAATAAACTATTTCCGAGTGTGATTAGAAAAAGAATTATGTCAACTTAAATTCCTTTTTAAAAGTGCTGACTGGTTTGAGCAAAATGGATATTCTCTCATCTCTCAATGCTCAAAATCTGCTCGAGATTGTCTTGCAATCTCCTTGGGAGGAGCAACTGTCTGGAGCATTTGTGGGTGATTTCTCATCCTCTATTTGCCTAGAGCATGGGTGTCAAACTCGCCGCATCACGTTGCCATCATGTGACGTTTCACAATGTTTTTTTCCATTCGTGGAGCTGGGCTGAGCGTGGCCTGTGTATGACGCATCCAGCCCGCAGGCTGCCAGTTTGACACTCCTGGCCTAGAAAGTTTTAAAGACCCGGTCTACTCACCAGCTCTTTGCTCACCACAGTCCATTTTTCATGGAGTCATCTTAAGTCTGCCATTTCTTCCTCTGGAAGTCCACATAGAACATAATTAAGAATACGTTAATTTGCCTAATGATCAATTTATCCTGGTTCTTGGCATTCAGTGATACAGCCTAGGTACAGTACCAGCTTCTCCTACTAGAGTGTCAAAATGTTGGTTACAAAAATACCAATTTGGAAATCAATGCTCTTCTACTTTTATGTCCATCATCACTACTGAGAAAAATAACTATATAAAGATAGATCCAAGAGGGAAATATTTACCCGTTACGTTAAAGCTATGCATTCCTTTAAGTTTATTTTGATTCCTGAACACTTTATGAACATGTCAAGCTCTCTAGAAACAGTATGGGGATACCTTCTAACCTCTCAGTCTAATCTCCATCCATTGTACCTATTGATCTCCCATCCATGTACCAATCAACCAACCCAATCCAGCTTCTGAGCCCAAACGAGGTCAGCTAGATATAATTGGGTACGAAGGCCAAATAAGAGATTTCCAGCCAGGGATGGGCGGGGAGCAGAAGAGGTGGGCATAGAGAAAGAGTATAATTTTGGGGCTTTTCCCCCAGTATATCTCCTGTACTCTTAAGCAACTAAAGATTCTTAAAGGCTGTGAGGATAGGAGATATTTTTTGAAGATCAAATGAATTTTGAAAATAGGTTAAGTCAGCAGATGGTTCCTAGTATTATTTCTCTGGGAACAATTAAGACAGAACTCTTGGTTACTGTTGCTACTATATTATGTGACCTGCTCCACATAACAGCCTGAAATTACATATACTAACAAAGAAAGTGGTTCATTTTTAGCATCCACGCTGGTCTTGTAATAGAATAAGGAGGCAACAGCAGAAAATGGAAATTTGATATAAGGTGGTGCTCTTATTTTCATTGAATTTTTCCCCCCCTGAAAGTTTCTAATAATAGCTTCACTTTCTCTCGTAGCCCCAGAGGAGAGAAGATCCGCAGCAGATTGGAGCTGTTGAGATTGCTGGGATGCTCACGGGATCTGACTGATTTTGATTACAGAAAAGGAATTTTTGTTGAGCCAAACACAGAGGTATTATTATAGGTAGCACTGGCTGTGATAGCCTCATTGGTTGCTGTGAATTTTGTTCCAAGTCATATTGCAAAAGTTTTGTCATGCTGCCACCTTCCAATTAATCCCAAGTTTTAAAGTATTTGTTGTTGTTTATTTTTTCCAAAATATATTTCTTTCTCTATGTTTATTTTGTTTATTCCCGGCCCTTCTTTTATTTTATCCTCATAATTATTTTGTGAGACAATTTAATCTGAGATATACAGATAATCCTCGATTTATGATTACATTTGGACCAGAATTTCCATTGTAAGTAATTTTTAAATGCATGGTTGTAAGTCGAGGACTACCTGTAGTAGCTGATCTGTGATTACTTGGGGAACTTTTTCCACTTGTACAAGATGATCCTTTTCTGTGAACATCTGTTATCCTTCTCTTCTTATGAGGGAAGCTGAGCCCAGAATTAGTTTTATTGGAAAGTCTATAGTTGAGGTGATCTGTTGGCTGAAAAATGCACAAATTTCTATTAGCTAACTTCCTAAACTAAGAATAAATGAATAGATTATAATGCCTAGTAGCAGAACTAGTAGTATATTAAGTTTAACTGTCTCCTCTGCCTCTTATCTCCTCTTGCAGCCTCTGCCCTCGGCACCCCTCTCACCTGAAGGAAGTCCTCAGAGGGTGAGTGTATATAGTCTTCACAAGCCAGAACATTGTGATAGCTAGATAGGTTGCCACCTGGCAAAATATGATAAGGCAGAAGAGCTGGAAAGTCATAAGCATGATTGGTTTACTTGTTTGGCTGAATAGAAATTAACTAGTGAGCAATTTGGATAGCTATTTGATAAAGCCCCCCAAAAGTACATTCCGAACATGTCCTGTTTAAGTGGTCAATTAGTTGTGTTCTCTGGATCATTAACACTTTTAGTAGCCTCCAATTCTCCATGGATATTATTAGCCTTGTGATACAGGTAGTCCTCCACTTACAATAGTTCACTTAGTGACCATTTAGAGTTACAACGGCACTGAAAAAAGGGACTTACGACCTTTTTCACACTTAACGACTGTTGCAGCAGCCCTATGGTCACGTGATTTGTATTCGGATGCTTGGCAACTGACTCCACATTTACGACGGTTGCAGTGTCCCAGGGTCATGTGATCCCCTTTGCGACCTTCTGAGAAGCAAAGTCAGTGGGTAAACCTGATTCGCTTAGCAACCGTGATGCTAATTTAACAGCGGCAGTGATTCGCTTAACAAATATGGCAGGAAAGGTTGTAAAATGGGGCAAACCCCGTGTAACAAATTTCTCACTTAGCAACATAAATTTTGGGCTCAATTGTGGTTGTAAGTTGAGGACTACCTGTATTAACCAGATAAGAACCGTAATCAGGAGTATTAGCTGTATATAGCAGGCGTACATTCTTGCAAGTCTGAAAGTATTTTTTCCATCCCTCACTTTTACTCTCCCAAAAAACTAGGGAAGAGCTTTTCTGAGATGCTTTCACCACTCTTCCTCCTTCCAACTCAAATTTCGGTTTATCAGGCCATTGTCCAGGCCATGTGTGTCAAACTCGAAGCGTCATGTTGCTGTCACATGTCGTGTAGCGATGTTTTTTCCCTTCACGGAGCTGGGATGCGTGTGGCTTGCACATGATGCATCAGGCCTGCAGGCCGCCAGTTTCACCCCCACCCAGGTCTAGGCGGTGGCTCTTTCTCCTATCTCTCAAGATCATTCCCACATACTGTTACAAATAGAAATCCATGTGATTAAAACTACTATAAGGATAGTTTTCCACTCTTTCTATCCAAAGGGAAGATTCTAATCCATGGTTTTTCAAATGACATCCTACAATGTTGTTTGAGAAAGTACTTAACAGGTGCCCTTTGCCTGGGTGAAGCAATGTAAAAGCAAATGGACTGTAGAAATCATGGATTGGCTTGTATGATTGATTAATTTCCCTGGTTTTTGGTCCTTGGTAAAAAACATTTTCACGGATGGAAGGGTTGGGTTACTAACTGATATATATATATATAGGAATCCTGTCTTTTTTGGTTCAGAAATGGCACTTGGGTGAACGTGAAGTGTGGATCTTATATAGGCATTAACCTTGAAGTAAGCTTTTACTTGCATACAAGAGTCTATCTGTCATAGGGCTGAGACCACATTCTGCTTCTTCCTCCAACAGATCAAAAAGAGTAGCAAAAAGCACCTACTGCATCTGACAGCAACCACCTTACCATCCAAGAAACCACCTTATTTGCAGGTGTTTCTACAGCCTCAGCCTTCTCCAGGACAGGGACTTCTGGACCAGAAACCTTCAGAGCCGGAATTAGAGTTTCTGGGAGAGAACCAAACCAATATGCAGAGTCAACAGGCAGAACTTCCTGTTACTCTGGATCAACCGGCACCAAAGCCGCGCAAACGACATTATGAGCAGCCTCTTCCACCCATTCCTTCTCCAGGAAAAATAGAAGATGTGACATTGCAGGAGAGCAATCCAAAAGAAGCTATGGCGTGAGCAGTTCCCTTGTACCATTACCAGCAGATTGTTGCCAGTTGATTGTCTTTTTTCCCCTTAAATTTACACAAAAGTCATACATTCAGATACAAATTTTGATAGAGTGAGCTGCTGCTCTCTTCCAAAATCTGATAATGTGACTCCATTCTAGCTAAACCATTTATTAGTCAAATGTGACTCTCAACTTTCTGAAATGCATTATCAAACTTCCCTGGAATAAGTATCTCTTGGGTTTTAAATGTACGGTATCTTTAAATCATTCTAAGGCAAAGAGGTCTCCTTCTCTCTTTTACCAAAAGATAACTCTGTTGCAGGTTAAAACCGACTAAAATTGAATTTAAACACTTACGAAATCATGTTAGGAACGCCAATAATTTGATCAGAACTGACATTTCTACATCAGAGCTTAAAAAAATAATTCTTACCAGGTTTATATGAAGTCAAGGTAGTATTTGGGTTACCACAGTTAGGATTGGAATTTCCATTGTTCAGCAATGAAGTCATAAAGCACAGTGTCACATGACTACATCACTTGGTAACAGCTGTTCTGAAGTCATTGTGGTCTCAGGCCCATGCAGTTCATTGACTGAGGCTCTCACGTGACCATGATATAGGAAAAGGGGGGAATCCCAGACAAGCAGGCCAATGGGCAAGAGTTGCAGGTGACAGCCACAGGCAGTTGGATGGATGCTCCAAGCAGGCACAATGGGTCAATCCTAGGGTATGCTGGCAAGGGGTAGATGCCATGATCAGGCAGGTAGGTGAAAAAGTAGCAGGAATTATTTACAATGTCTCCTTGGCTTCCCCATTGACTTTGCTTGTGGGAAGCTGGCAGAGAAGGAAACAACTGGCATTCGTCTGACTACGGAACGCTGCTGCTGCAACCATTGTAATTGTAAGCTTCTTGCTAAGTGACTGAACTGCAGCCCTTTGACCATGGGTATGCTGCGATGGCTGGAACTTTTCAGACAGATGATGAGTTCCCCCTTGTTCAGTGCCATCGTAACTTTGAACAATCGCTAAATAAGAGATAAAGCCTGAGGCAAGAAGGCATAAGCTGCCTTATTTCAAATAGCTCAAGGGGTTTCTGCATAAATTTCATATTTTTTCTGATCAAATTAGTCATAATTAATTCCCTGCGCACGACAGATAAAATGATATCATTCTTCTTTCCCAAATTGTGCATGATTTTTGTGACTTAAAAAAATATTAATGAATACATTTTTGAGTTAGATTAATGTTGGCAAAAGCATACTCTCTGCACTTTGAGATTTCTGTACCTTGTTTCTCATCATTTTTAAATGTTGCTTTTTGTAGGGATGCTATTTAGGAAACAAATTACAAATTGATAACTTTAATGGTCTTTCCTAACTGTGGCAGTAACTCCAGACATCAAGTAATAGAATATAGGAGGGTGTATTAAGACTAAATTCTATCATACATTTGAATCAGATGAAGGCAGAAAGAACACAGTTTAGGCAAAGGATGTTGGGACTAAGAGAAGATTAGTATTCGAGTCAGATAATCTCCAATAAATAGTCAGTTCTGTAGATATATAAGTTTTAAAAACAGGCAGCTTGATTTTCACTCGGATAGGATACCCATAGCCCTTTGAGGTTTGGAAGCTTTTTTCAGCTAGAAACTGGATAACCATACCTTGAATCCTATTTCAGTAGCCTGTCATACTCTTTTGTTATATGTGTGAATATGCCCACCTTTGAACAAATTCAAAACATAAATCTCTGTTCAAGGTTTAGCATGTAACATTTTTTGTTCATAACATGGTGTCCTACTTACTGCAGATACTCAGGAAGATACCCTCTATCCTAAGCTAAGCCATGTTCTCCTGACCTGGAGATCTTCAGCGAATTGTGCTGTTTAACCAGTAATAGCCAGAGAATTATGACAAAGCAAATCAAGCATTGGATAAAAATGTTGCCAAGTTAATCATTGGCACTATATGATTGCTATGTTATTACTGTTCCTGATAATACAGCTGGATATGGTTATGTAGTGGAAATCTTTGGAGAGCAGTTTTGAAAATCTCTTGGAATGATAAAGCATGTTATAATAATCAACTGTCTAAGAGAGAATTACAATGTGGGTTAAAGGGAATGATCCTGTCCATCTCTTCTTCCAGGTGCTGTGCTAGCTGTCGGGGACAGTTCCCAGAAGTAATGCTACCATCTGAGAGACGTTGTCGGTGGCTCTGCCCAGACTGCAGAGGTTGGTGCAGAAGTGATGAGATACAAGGGCTTGTTTTATTTTGCTGTGCTGGAATGGTAGATTACATACTTTAGTTCCACTAAAGCAATTAAAGGATTAAATGGCCATTCCCTCAGTAGGAAGTGTGCAGGGGGGAAAAGCTAGAAGAAGTTGGAGAGCTGAGAAGGTGGGTAGGAACATCACAATGGTAACAGGCAGAGGAAGATATGGTGGGAATCTGGAGGTAGGCCATACCTGGGGATACCAGATCCAATATTTGAAAGTGTACTCACTGTCTGGCCTTTGGCTTCTACTCTTTATGCCTGGTCATCGGATCCTCAATAGCTCTCTGCTCTGGCTACTGCTGTTGAACCCCCTGATCAGTATGTGAAAAGGCTGCCCTCATTCATGATATTACCAAGGGTAAGACTCAACGGTAAGGATGTGTTCCTCTCTTGGAATTATGCTCACCTGGGTTCTGGATTTTGCATTAACCAAGACCCAGGAGAGGATAGATATGGGGATGTTGCCTGAGTTTTTGAAAGCTCTCAAAGGCTGTTCTCTGCAGATAATTGAATATAAGATGCTGTGGTTGATGTTGGACTCTAGGGAATAACTGTTGTACTGCCCTCTCTGCTGCTGAGCTGCTTCCATTTTGGAGCAATGGGATTCTATTGCTGAGCTGATGTTGAAGTCCCTGTGGTTACTGGCTCTTGGAGATTTCAATTTGCCATCTGGTAATGTTGTGTCCAGAGCATTTTAGGAGCTGATGGCCTCCATAAACTTGTCCCAAGTTTCCACTGATCTGACACACACTGGTGACTAAATGATCTGGAGCAATTGTCTCAGGGCAATTGTGACATCATCTGGTAGCGAAGGTTTTGACATCAATCTATTGTCATGGAGAACTTACTCTGATTGCTTTCAGGCTTGCTTTTGTCACCCTTCCTGGCAAAGGGACAGGAACTATTTGATCAGCCTGCTCCAGGTGACTGATGGACCCTATGGATTTCCAGAAAGGCGTTTTCTGTGAGGATCTGATGGGTGGTTGATCAAAGCCCTAGTCTTTGGCTGATACGGATAGCTCTCAACAGCCACAATTGGGATCGGAATTTCTGTTGTAAATTGGTGCGGTTGTAAGTCAAGTCAGGCCCAATTTTATGACAATTTTTTATGGCAGTCGTTGAGTCACATGTTAAGCTTCTCAAAAGAGCATTTTTGCTCTGTTTGTTTTTGCTGAACATGGGCATAAAATATTGTAAATCATGATCATGTGATGCTGCAAATGGTCATAATTGTGAGCCAGTGGCAAGCACCCAAACTGCAATCATGTGAACATGGGGGAGGTGTGACAGTTTGTAAGTGCAAATTACAGATCATATAAGTCACTTTTTCCAAGGCTGTTGTAACTGTCAGCCACTATTAAACAAAGGGTCGTAAATCAAAGGCTATCTGTACTGCTGCTGAGAGAAAGGTGAAAATGCTACCCTTGACAATGAGGGATGTAAATCTTTGTACAAAGATTGCAAAGCCATATCTTCAAAGCTTTTGTAAGGATGGATAATTTGCTTTTATATTATCAACAATGATGTGGTTTCAGGTGCACTGTGCCACAGATGACTGGATATGAGATCCAGTTTCTAAATGTGGGCACTAGGGTTCAGTTGGGGTTGCTATTACCAAATTAGCTTTCCTGCTGAATAGGAACTCTGCTGCTCCTATTACTCCTGAATAACTCAGTTATTCAGCTCTGAGTTAGTGGTGGAATTTCCTTCAATCTGGTTTTTTTCCCCCCCTGAAAGTGGAAATGGAGGTGGCTCATGGGCACCATAATCTTACTCGAATCATTGATGGCCTGATGCACAGAGGAGGTTATGTCACATCTGATTTTTGTCTCAGAAGGTTAGTGACAAGATTTGGATATGAGAATAATTGACATCGGTCTTTTGTCATGATCAGTTGACCCCTTGATTGCTTTAGAGTTTAGAGACCCTGTTAGGTTCCAGAGGGAACTTGGGGTTGTCTCGGAGGCTGAGGGATATTGTTCAACTTAGGCGTTAGTCATTACTTGGAATGAGTGATTATGACCTTAGACCTGATTGTGACTTGGAGGTCTGTCCCAACTAGTGGTACCTGGAGAGTCCCTTGGTTTGCTCTTTCTTTTTTGCTAGAGGAAAAAGAGAGTGAATCTAACCAAAGATGCTCTGAGTTGGACTTTGAGTATGCAAGTTGAATGGAATTCCTCCCGAGGGGTTTGATCTTCTTGGTTTTAAGGAAGAGAACAGGGTTTTCAAGGCTATCAATTTGGCCCGCTTGTCAAACCATCGAAATAATTAAAGGTATGAATCTGCAAGGCCTTTTTTTGACCAGAAGGTTCTAATGCATAAGTGTGCCAGAGCATCCATCTCTCTTGCTTTCTCTCTTTGAACTTTCTCTAAATCTGTTTCAGAGATAACCATTCTGTCAATCAGAAAGGCTGCTGGAAACCTTTGTTTTCTTCTAATCCAAATATTTACTCATCTTCTGTTCTGCCTGAGAAGCAAGGCAATCTGTCAGATGTCTGATTCACTTATTATTGTGCCTCGTAACCTTTTGATTGATGGACTTCTTTTCTACGCTGCTGAATTTGTTAGTAGACACTAAGACAATGTTTTTGTGTGCCAGCTTTACTTACTTACTTGTTTTGCCTCTTTCAGCTCAGAGAAGAGCTTTTAACAGGGAGCAAAGATATTTCAAGGTAAGATCTAAGACAGGGGTCCCCAACTCCTGGGCTGCGGCCCACCACCGGGCCTCGAGCCCTTTGGCCGCAGAAGTGGCGGGTGAATGTGTGTGCACGCATCCCCGCTTGCGGGAGCAGTGCACAAGCACGGGCAAGTGTTCTCCATTTGTGCGAGCAGCATGCGCAGGGGCTCGTCACTTGTGCAAATGGAGCTGCGCACGTGCACAT
>JANHFK010010648.1:234189-244787 GCA_036250565.1 Sibynophis collaris | reverse complement strand
TGCTCTGCTATTGTGGATTCTTAATAAACTGTAAACAAGTATTTCTGGTCCCAAACTGTGTCTTCGGGGGTTCCAATATAGAAACACAGCTCAGAAAGCGTAGTCATTTCCAGACTGACTACTGGATGGATTTAAGGTGCCCTTATTTTTGTCAATCAGCAGAAAGTGAAAACTAAAGTGTTTTCTTTCTTTTTATAGTAACTATTCCATCATCTTGTTCTAATTGTGTGAAACAGATTCAGCTCAGAGAGAACAGCAGTCTCAATGGATCATCACACGGAAGAAAAGGTGTCAATGCAACTTTAATTGAAGGATCAATTGAAGAAAAACCAAAAGCCACCCAAAGCAGTTGAGTGTTATATGTTCTTTTGCTATTCCACCTGTTTTTGGCTGCCTTTCAAAAACAAATTAATTTCCTCTCCATTAGGCAAATAACAAGTTTCTACTCTACTTTGCAGCTCCTTTCAACCTAGGCTACGCACTACTCTTGGGAAGGCACAAAGCTACTTCTCCTCAAGTACAGCATAAAGAAAAGAGGGACACTTACTTTTTACTCCTTTCCTGAATGTGTGTTGAATGTACTTGAGCCCTGAAACAATCTCCCTCTTTACCTATAATGAGCAAGAATATATAAAATCAATACACACATTTTGGCCAAATGCCTTCCCTCAAAACTATATGCTGAATTATTCAGACTGACCATTCTGATAGGCACTACAATAATTCAAAAGGAGATCTTACCTGAAAAGAGATTTTTATCTGGTACTCTACACCTTCCTTCAGCACAAATGATTGCTTCTTGAAACTCTCCAAATCACCTGAAATGAGAAAATAGGAATTACTTCTTCCAAAAGATGCAATCTAACAAGCAACCTGTGCATTCACTTCTATGTGCGATATTAGCTTTAAAGCCTAGTTGTAATCAGCATGGAAGTGAACCTTTGAGTCAATAACATGCTGTTCATGGGTACCAATATGAATCAGACAGGAAACTAAACAGAAAGCAACATGCAACAAAGCAAAACATTTGTCTCTATTATAATTATTTGTAGCAACACTTTTTGTCCCCACGAAGGTGGCATTGGAAAGTTAGATTGCATCCTGATAGTCGCCTCTGTTCCTGTGGGAACTGCATTGGCTATTGATTTGCTTCAGGGTCCAATTCAAGATGCTGGTTCTTACCTTCGAAGCCCTACATGGCTTGGGATCAGGTTATCTGAAGGACCAACTTTTCCCAATTAAAGTGAGGAGGCAGAGAATGCTACGGGTCCCCCCTGTAAAGGCAGTCTTACTGGTAGGACCAAAAAGAAGAGCCTTAGCTTGGGCTTTACAGAATAGATAAAATGTGATTTCCAGAAGAATAGCCACCCTGATTAGCTTTTTGTGCTGCAACAGACTAAGCAACTTGGGGCATCATTATGATTTAACAGTTTATTGATACACCAGACTAAAGTTTGTTTTATACATCTGATGAAGTTATCCAGAAAATTATACATCATAAATGTATCTGCCTTTTAAGATCCCCAAATATTCTTTTTTTATCCAACCCATTTACCTCTCAGATTCAACTCCAAGGGACCAGGAGCACTTGCACAAGCCAAAGTCAGTTTTGTTACCACCACATTTGGACTAGAAGGGTCTGCAATGGAAGAGAAATTATACCTCAGATAAAATATCAAATCTTCTCTGCCTTCATTGCAACATAAGAGTATGCCTAGAAACTCTGGTCTTCTTTTAGGAGCTTTCTAGCCCACAACACTGCAACTACGAATGCTTATGCAAATCTCCCCCAATCTAATACTCTCCAAATGTTTGAAGGCTTATTAGTCATGTTTTCTTCTTAGCCTGACAATGCTGGTCTTAGGATTCGCAATGCAACTGGTGAATGCCAGCCTTTCAGAACTTTTCCAGTCATCTGGCAAAGCATGTGGAAGAGAGGGAGATAAGAATGATGGGAAAAACAAGGGTGCCGACTTGCAGAAAGAGCAGAGCAACAGAAAATGCCTCACTCATTTCATACTGCAGCAGAATAATAGCCCACAGTAGAAAAGCAGATTGCTGATCTTAGCTAGGCACTCTGAAGCCTTCCTCTGAGTTGTAAGTGAAGTGGACAGGGCTCTCTCAGCCAGCAGAAAGGACACGACCCACCGGGCTAACTCTTTCTTCTAAGTATTGTTGCAAGATCATATAAAGCGAGGGCTTCATGCAGCCCACAAGTTTGAAACCACTATGGCAAGCCAAAGTTTCCTTGATTATGGCTTATTCTACAACCTCCATTTGTTGAGTTCACCACAGCCTATAAATTATAGTTTGCTAGGTTCACATAATTTGATGCGCTACATACCGTATTGCAGTTAAGAGTAGTATATGAACCCAAGGAGAGCCAGGAAGATAAAAGTATCCAATACTTGGCAGAGGCCAGCTGGGTTCCATATCCCCAGCCGGATGATGAGTGTAAGAAAATAGCCTTTATGGAACATTCTGGTTTCTGAGGCTAAGTCAGGTGTCCAAAGCTGTCCCTTCTAGTGCTCACGCACACTCCTCAATGAAAGAATGTGTCTTCCAGGAACTCACCAGCAGTGATGGCAACGTTTCCCAGTAGGGCTTCCTTATACTTGCGTAGACTTTCATCATCTTTGTCCAGCTCCTGGATTTCCTGGATGCTCTTTTGAGCCGGGGGCTTGTAGTTGACAGAGTGCTCATCTTCCTCATTTTCAGCTGCAATCTGGGCCAGCTGCTCGTGGGTAGGCTCTTGCTCAGCCATCTCTGCAACTCTGTCCTATGACTGAGGAACGTACACAAGGACATTAGTAAGTATCTTGGAGGCCGCAATAGTTTTATTTGCTTCTCCCCTGGACAAATATTGGCTTAAAAAATTTAAAAAACTGGCCTCACTGTTTGGCTTAAATAGTACAAGATTCAGATTCCTCTTTGGGAAGCAGAAAACAGCAGATTGCTACCTGAACCGCTGCCTTCAAGAGAAAGAGCATAGCATTTTCACTTTGCCCTCCAGGAATAAGATTTTCATGTAGGATACAGATTCTGCCCTTCAAAGGAAACTCAATTAAGCAATGTCTACTGCTGCCTTCTAGCCCCCAATGGAATACAGGTAGTCCTCAACTTACAACAGTTCATTTAGTGACTGTTCAAAGTTACAAAGACACTGAAAAAAGTGACTTCACACTTATCACTGCGGCATCCCCATGATCACGTATGTGATCAAAATTCAGATGTTTGGCAATGTATTTATATTTATGATGGTTACAGTGTTCAGGGGTCATGTGATTCCCTTCTGTAACCTTCTGACAAGCAAAGTCAATGGGGAAGCCAGATTCACTTAACAACAATGAATGAATGTGTCTTCCTGGAATTCACCAGCGGTAATGGAAATGTTTCCCAGTAGCCCCTGTGTCGTTAATTTAATAACTGCAGTGATTCGCTTAACAACTGGAGCAAGAAAGGTCATAAAATGGGGCAAAACTCACTTAACAAATTGTTCCTTACCAACATAAATTTTGGGCTCAACCGTGGTCATAAGTTGAGGACTATCTATAAATTAGTTTATTTCTGGCAAGTAGTACCCCATATAAGCTAATCACCCCACAAAACTTCAAAGTCACAAGGTGAACATGCCCAATGCAATCAACTGCAGAATGCCAAGACCAACTTAAATAGCTCTTTCATCTGGGGGAAGGAACAGTAAATAACTTTCCAAGAACTTTCTAAACAATTAATAAAAAAACAACAAAGCAGGTGGCGAAAGTAACCATAGATAGTGCGTACAATCTGAGCAAATTATTTCACACATTCTCAAGTCTCCTGTTAACTACATAAAGCAAGCAAGAGTAGCTTTCACTACTTCTGTTTGCATCTCTTTTTCAGACTCCATCTGACAAATATGCAAAGATGAGAGAAAGAAAGTTGTGCCACCAGATAAATAGCAGACACTGGAACCCAGTCAAAGAGTAATTTGCGTTTGTGACAAACTGAACTGCCCCGAAGTGAACTTGCTTTTCCTAAAGTACACACTTATTTGTATTGCACAGTGAAGAGAGCGAGATGAGGCTGGGCGGGCCCATAAGTTGAAATAATGCCAGATGCTTTGCCTCCGAATATTACAAAGAGAAAGTAATGAAGTGATGCTAAAACAATTCTTTTAAATTAGGGAGAAGGAACTTCTCTACTCTTATGAGCAAAAGTAAAATTTTGAGCTAGTTATTTGTGATTTCACAAAATGGCTGCCATGAGGAACTTGTCTGTTCACAATATGGCTGCCAGAGTATATTTGGAAGTCCCTAAATTACAAACTATTAGGCAACTTAGTGAAGGTACACTTCATTATCATCCTCTCCTTCCAAAATGTTCATTATCATCTCTACGTATTTGAATCCTATTCTTCCTCAAGCAGATAGGCATACTTCCAACATAGCACAACATTCTAGTCACAGGATCCATATTTATCTTTCAAGAATGCTTAGGGAGCTTATCTGGGACCTGAAGCATTTTTGTATGTAAAGCAGTATGCCAACTTACAGTTTTTAAAAGCAGTAAAACAATTGTGTGTGTGTGTGTGTGTGTGTCAAAATAGAAGGGCTCCATTCCTGTATTCATAGCAACAGGGACAGTAAACTACAAACTCAGTGTACCGATGCATTTAGATTTCAACATATTACAATTCTCAGCCAAAAATGGTCACATTGAGAAGTCTGAGAACTATGGGAACAAGGCCAAAGGACACATCCTCAGGGATGCAGTTGCAAACTGATGAGGAGCAGCTTTCCAAGTTTTCAGGTGATAAACTGGAGATGCTGAGGATTGAATCTAGGACTTCCACTAGAAAATGTATACTATATTAGAGCTACAGTCCACAGAGGTGCTTCTGTATGTAAAGCTCTGATGTCTGGCTCTTATCCGTGTCCTGGAAACATCAGAAAGCCAAACTAGCCACAAATCAATGTTTCACCCAAATTGGCTTAACACAGGAAGCTCATAGGAAGAGGCAGCAATCACACATATTATACTTATACAATTCAATAGCTCTCAAATGGGGCAAATGAAACAATTTACGTGCAGTATGTGTAAGCCTTAAAAAAACTTTTTTGCCCTTGTTAATCAGGTAGAGTTTGAGATAGAAATGCACTGCATTAAGAATCAATGAGGAAATTGGTCTGGTTGTTTGCTTGTTTTAAATGTATTTTAAATATTTCTTTAGAACAGAAATAGCAAATGCCACTCCTGAACACAGCATAGAACAATTTTTAGTGAAAAGAAGAAATATATGGTATGTATTCAAGTACAAAGCACTGCATCATCTATAAATGGGAAAGTGCAATTAGCCACATAAAACAGATATGTAGTTTCCACCAAAAAGCACTTGATCTTCCTGAAAGTGGGACAGACAGGCTGGTGACACAGAATTCAATTATCTCAGTTAGCCAAAATGGGGACTTGAGTCTAAGAGCAGCACCCACACCCTCATCACATATGCTTATCTACAATTTGGCAATCCCCTCCACACCTTTTACACCTGGCTTTTTCAAGGGGGTCCCTAGATCCCAGTTTTTCACAAACACAAGCATCTTTCAAGGTTATTTCAGCCATTTATTCTTGTTAAAGTGTTCTCTGATAGGATTAGTTATGATACTGTGCAAACCATATGCTGGTCCCTCCTTATGAGCATCAGGCATGTGTAATATACTACCGGGAAGAAAAAAAAATTAAAAGACTTTTCTCCTACAGTTTAGTTTTAAGCAAAAATGCTGGGATATGTTCGGCCCTCTCACCTTTTATTTATAGGAGGAGGATAGAGAATGAGGAAAATAGACAAAGGGAGGGGGTTTCTCAGACAATGGAAAGGAATAGCTTATTTCCCGTGTGAAAGGAAGCTGGTAGATTTAAAACCACACCGGAGATGCATTTCTTTAGATTAATCATCTCAGCCAAAGTATGTGTCCATTCCAAGGAAAAACCAGACACGGTATATTCTACTCTTGAATGCTTTTTGTATGCAAGCCAAGGAAACCCCATTTATCTTAGAGCACTATTACCTGTAAAGAGGGCATTATCTGCAGCATCTTCTGACTATTGTGCAGCAAACTGTCTTTCAAATAGCAACAAGAAAGACTACATGAAGAACTACAGAAACTATGGTTTTGCTGACAGAAAGTTTGACGCAATATCAAGGAAGCATCCGAAAGGCTAACTGAAAATCCTCAGCCACTCAGTCCTTATCAAGTCTTCATCTGTATGCAGGGAGCCCTGAAGAAAAGCTCCAGACAGCAGTAGCAGTCATAAGGTAGAGCAGCTGTCTGTCAAAACTAAGAATATAAAATGATGTAGCTGAGCCTTGCATCACTGCAAGCAGCACACCCTCCCTTCAAGTCAGGAAGTTGGCTCCTATCCCAAGGGTGGGTCCACATGCCTTTAACATTACTGAAGATTTGCTACTAGTGGTACAACTCAGTTGCTTTCCTGTCTAAGCTAGGGCTGAAAAGCTTCTGTTCCTGTTCCATTTTCAACTCAGTGAAGGGGAAAGGAGATCTTAAGCTAGTCAAAAGATAATGTATTTCTTACTCCACATATACTGTACTTTGATACTCAAGCTTGTACTGCAAAATTCACCAATGCTCTTTCTCTATCAACTCTTCTAAAAGCTATCAAAGATATCCATATATTTTTGCAGACCCATAGCTTTGTGAAAATTTAATATATTTGTATATGAAATATATATAGGTAATCACCTATCTCTGAGCCCAACCTGGGATCTATATGCAAATGATGCTTAAAAAATTATGAATTAAAAAATTCATAACAAAAATCTCACAACTTGAGACAGCCTAGGAGCTAAGTATGACCCTAACAACAGAAGAGAGAATGGTTAAGACACAAGAGCTGTATGTAGTAAGGGTCAACACAGTAGGTGAACTGTAAGAGGAACTAATTATAAATATGCAATGGCTTCTTAGTAGCACTGTCACAAAATCAGAATATTTTCTTCTGACATTCCTTAGGCTCAAAAGCTAATACTAAACACTGCTGAAATGTGACAAGCTATTTTGATGGCCAAACTTCCCAGGGAGAGCCTGATTCCACAACACAAGAGAAAGAGCCATCCTAGAAGGATTTACAGCTGCTTTTCTTCTAGAAACATAGGGATGTTTGCAGGAACCAATATTACCTTTAACAGTGTCAGGAATAAGCAGAGAGGCCCAGGGATCTTACACGTCAGTAAAGGCACTGTGACTCCTGGGGTCAAGTACTGCCTCTTAGAGTCTTAGACCATCAGATCATAGATACCATGCCCACATTAACAGAGAAAGGTTGTGCTAGAAATAGTTTGCCAGAACATCTGATCCTCCTCCTCCTCCTCAACAGTTTACTATGTTCAGTAGAAGAAAAATGCCTGGAAGGAACAAAAGCCTTTTATCTGTAATTTCCAGGTGTAGCTAAATACCTGCAGATTCGTTTAAATTACATTATCAGATGCCCTGCCCAGAAAACTCACAAGGAGAGAGGTACTAAGAAACAGCTTGGAAAGGACTCCACAACTATTTTCGCTTTTCGTCTCTTTAAAATTAGTAAAAGTAAATGGAGAATAAAGCTGCCAACTCTTGCAAAATTGAATTCCCAATATCTTTAAAGTACTACAAAGTGGATATTATGGCAAGAAAAAAGAACTCAAAGAGAAGTTATATCCCATTGTTCAAGGCTTTCAAGAAGCCCTAAAATCAAACAAACTAGGGCTGCTCTGTGGGCATGCGTGCTGGTCAGTTGGTCTTCGAGCACACTGGAAACCCGAAGACCAGCTGGCTGGTACACATGCGCACGCTGCCCTACTGGTCTTCGGGTTTCCGGTGCGCAAAGACCAGCATGTGCATCAGAAACCCAAAGACCAGGTGGCCAGCGAGCGCATGCATGCCGGCCAGCGGGTCTTTGGGTTTCTGGCGCTCTGGCACGCATGCATGCGCCCAGGTGCATTCCGGTTTGGCCACTCAGTACCGAAAAGGTTCGTCATCATTGAACTAGGGCAGTGATGGCTAACCTTTTTGCAGTCGCGTGCCAAAAATGGGAGGAGTGTGGGTGGGCTGCATGCACGCGTGCCCACACCCATAATTCAATGTGCCCTGCCCCCAGCCATTTCCGGCCTCCGGAGGGCCTCCGGGGGGTAGAGAAGGCCATTTTCACCCTCCACAGGCTCCTAGAAAGCCTCTGGAGCCTGGGAAGAGCAAAACACAGGCCTTCCCCACCCCCTGGAGGCCCTCCAAAGGCCGGAAACAGACTGTTTCCCGACGTCCAGTGGGCCCGGAAGGCCCGAAAATCAGCTGGCCGATGCGTGCCTGCATGCTACAGCTGAGCTAGGCAATGCTCGTGTGCCCACCAATATGGCTCCGCGTGCCACCTGTGGCACCCGTGCCGTAGGTTCGCCATCACTGAACTAGGGTGTTTACACAGAAAAAAGTCAGTAGTTTGGATATTCCAAAATATTGTTACCCTATTCAGCAAGGGAAATCATTGTACTGCAGTACAGAAAAGACTAAAGTATCATGATACATGCATGCAGTAGAAACCACATGGAGCATATCCAGTTTGCAAATATGTATCTGTGGGAAGTATAAATCACAATATATGACAGTATTCTTCATACATCTGATTTCTGCATTCGAGAACTTGAACTACAATGAAATTGACAAAAAGAACAACATGTTTATATAGATATATATTGCTATACTTTTATTAAGCCAATAAGTTACACAATATAATTTACAAGTCTCTAAATTTCTAAAAAATTACTGTCTAGTAACAGGGTAAAAAAAAACTAATTTAAAATTGAAGGAAAAAATAAATCTGGCTGACATTAAGACAACATATGTAGCAAGATACTCTCTTAAATAACTCAACTGAGGTATTTATCTCAGTTGGGTTATTTAAGAGGGTATCATCTTAAATAAGCCAACTGTAGAAGAGGTGTTACATTGCCCAAAGAACTTCCCCAAACTAACGTTTATTAAAAACCCAAGATATTTTAAAGAGAAAAAAAATGTTCACAATTATCTTGAATTTGCATTTTTTATTAAAACAATATAAATGCTAAATGCCTATTCAGTGGTCCCTGAAGCACAACCCAGTTGTCTACTCTAATACTATGTTTCCTTTCTGGCTTGATCAGTAAGTGTCTCTTAGATGGAGAAGGGACCGGAAGAGGAAGAAGAGTCAGAAAAGGATGACTGTGATGGCTTCTAGGTATAGTAAGAATGTGCTTCAAGTACCAGTATAGACTAACAGGTATTTTAGGAATACGAGCACATATTGTCCTAAATAAAGCTACAGAAGAGCCAATTGGAAATGTGTACTCTTAAAATGAAGAGCTGTTTCAACATTAATACAGCTGTTGAAGATATAACCCCCAAAGAAGAGGATGGAAGCTCACAGCTGAAGTTGATTTTAAAGATTTGAAGTGGCTCCAAATGTAGATTAGGAAATGCAAAACACAAGAAAGCCTGTGGACCATGAATCCCTAAAAATGGGTGTCTCCATTGTAAATAAGCATCACTTTATATTCTGGGCAGCAATAAATGATTCTCTTGTTAATTGGAAATATGTTTAGAGTGTAAAATACTTTTAACTCTTGTCCTCAACTAACACCCAGGATCCACTTCTTGATGACTGTGGCAATGGAGAAAACCTGAGCAATGTATTTGTAGCTTGCCCTAATCAATCTTGTTTAAACAGATTTTCTACTAATTTCAGTTCTTACAACATGCATCAACTCTTTGGAGACCTCTAAAACAAAAGGAGAAGCTAAATGGAAGCAAACTTTCAAAAACTTTTTACTCAGAAAACAGAAATAGACTTAATCCGATTATAACCCTGAGAGGAAAACATTCAGTGATGTAAGTAAGATGAGGGCTTTGTTACTAGGAAAACCTGCAGCAGAGAAACTAGAAGCTTCTTATACAAATGGTTCTCAACATTCCACCATTAATTCACTTGGATTCCAGTCAATGAATTGGCAATATGAAGGGGTCTTTGGTGTTCAGCTTGGTTGTTTTCTTGCTGGTAACATCAAACTGGATCCATAATCCAATGGAAACATTGCAGTAAATATTGACAACAGTAAAAAGTCATTTCAGGAATATTCTCTTTTATTAGAAATACTATACTGCTAATTGCAAGTATCAGGAAGTTCTCAGACAGAAAATACTGGGCTAAAAGTTAAGAGCCACTCAGAGTTGCTTAGATGAGATGTACAAATCAAATAAATACAAAATCAAATAATACAAACAACAAAAATACAATATAAATAAAATTAGTAACAGTAGTAGTAAGAGTTGTATGCTTGCAGTATTGAATACTGGAAGGAAACAACAATCCTTACAGAAGGGTGGCACAATACTAGCAGATCAAGAAAATCACAATCAGGCAATTGACACAACGGTAGTTAATGTCAATATCATCTACTATATTGAACCAATGCAATTTGGTTTCTCTCAAATATCTAAATCACAATTATCTGCAATCTCTTTTTTATTTTTATTTGATTTATATGCCGCCCTTCTCCGAAGACTCAGGACGGCTTACAATGTGCTAAGCAATAGCCT
>JANHFK010010648.1:206289-219909 GCA_036250565.1 Sibynophis collaris | reverse complement strand
ATATGTAATTTGAATTATGTTAAAAGGATGTATGAGAAGAGACTATGGGATAGGCCTCTTCATCTATAAAAAGATATGTTTTGTTTTATGTTTATGTTGGAAAAATAAAAAAAACATGTTTAAAAAAAAACCAGCCAAAGAATAAGGTTTGTCAAGAGGAAGAAATTTAAAAATGTCTTGTAACGTGGTAGATATAGTCTATAAAATTAGGGATTGTACAACATAAAACAAATATGGAAGTAATAAACTTAAAAAATTTGTAGAAGAGGCTATAAAGACGGGCTATGATATAAATTGTACATGGTAATATGGATATATCAAAATGCAATCAGAAATACTTTTGTAATCCTTTCTTCTCCAATCTTTCTAATGTGGTGTACAAATAAGAGAAAAAGCAATTAATGAAGTTTATGTAATATGAAATGTGTTAGAAAGATGTATGATTAATTAAAGTAATTGCAAGCGTGTTGAAGGAAGATATGTGATTAGATTTTAATATGTGTTTAGCATGGACATAATAAATATACTAATTTAAAATTGAATCCCGAATATAGAAAGAGGAGGGTAAAATAAAGTAGATTAAACATAAAAATCAAAGAACAATTTTTTGCCAGGAGTTGGGAAAAAGAAAATCATGTAAAAAGTTAAAACTTAGTTGGAAAATTATTAATAAATGACAACAAATTGTCTATTTTTCTGCATATTGTTTCTAGGAAATGGATAAGCAAGATTTTAAAATGTTAAGGAATGATATTGAATATGTAACAGACCTAAGCACCTTTGTAATTGCAAAAGATTTTATGTTGTGTTGTCTAAAAAAATAAAAAAATCTGTTAAAAAAAAAAACCGAGTGCTTGGCTCATACTTACGACCATTGCTGTGTCCCAAGGTCATGTGATCCCCTTTGCAACCTTCTGACAAGCAAAGTCAATAGGGAAACCAGATTCAATTAACAATCAGGTTACTAATTTATCAACTGCAGTAATTCAATTAACCACTGTGGCAAGAAAAGTTGTAAAATGGGGCAAAATTCATTTAACAAATATTTCACTTAACAGAAAGTTCAGACTCAATTGTAGTTGTAAATCGAGGACTATCTGTATAAAAATCCATATCCTCAAGACAAATAGCTAAGCCTTTCAGAACAGGTAATCCTTATTTAGCAACTGCCTCATTTAATGACCATTCAGAGTTATGATAATGAAAAAGTAACATTCCGAGAAATTCTCACATCTATGACCTTCTCAGTTCCACCTGTTCTTTTTTGGAAATACCTCATTTTAAAGATATGTGGCCTCTGATTGCTAGGAGAAATTAAACATCTAAAGAGCCCCCTTTCCCCCTCATTCTTTATTTATTATAGTTATTACAAAAACAATATTCATTAGTTTGAATAATAACAATGCAAAATTTATTTTACACTGACACAGTATTCAATGAAAAAAACTATATTTTTTAATGAGGCAAGATGAAAACACAATAAAAACAGATTCTAAAACTAACCAGCTTAAAGCCAATGTGACCTGGCTCTTGATTATCTTGGCTTAAAAGCAAAGCTGAGTTAGTTCTAGTTAGTACTTCAGTAGGAGACTTTTGAGTCCTTTGTGGAAAATTCAGAAGAACTGAGCATAATATAAGAGATGAACCAAACATTTATTCAACAATAATTAACTCCCAGTTTTACAAGAATGAGTAATCCAGAACAATGGGAAAACAAATATTTTTGTAGATGTTGAGGGCTACAGGGTGAGAAACTCTAGGGACCTGATTTATTAGAAATGTTGGAAAAAACTAGGCAAGTCCTTGCTCATGTACATGAGATTATTTTGTTAGTCAAAACTGTCTAACTAGTGTTTCAGGAGGGACAATAGAGCTGGGGAAATCCATTGCTAAGGAGATGGAATGTTGAGGTAATCAGGTGAGTTGTTCCTAATTAAAGATGGAATTTTGGGGTTTCTCACCTTATTATGTTGCAATTTCATTCTTAGGACTGTTCTTGGGCTATATTGGGAACAGTTAAATGAAGTTTCTATTCTTTGGTTTAAATTGGATTGCAGGGGGGCCTTATCTGCAAGCAAGCAGGGTCAGTTGATGGATTAGGCAAAGAGAGGAGCTAGGTGTAACCCTGGTCACATCTGAAAAAGAGGGAGGAAAGAGGTGCAGTCTCCAATTTGTTTTTTTACATCTGTTTTCTCCATCACAGACATATAGTTCTAAACAAGACCCAGAAATCAAAAAGCATCTGTGAAAAAAAATGAGCTGCAACCACTTCTGTACTGTTGTCAAAAAGCCCTCATAATTCAACCCTAAATGTTTTTACCTCTTAAAAAAAAAAAGCTAGGGAAACAAAGAAGTCTTGGCCGGGCATGAAAATAGTCAGCAGGCTGATGCTAGTCCCACTGTTTTTCTTTCGGTTACCTACTGCGATCTCATCAGTGCCAGGTTACTGTTGATTTTTAATGACTTTTGGATTCCTTGCTTTGGGCAGACTGCCAGGCACATCAGGAGATCTTGGGTAGCAATAACAGGCTTGATTTATGTGTGATCCTATTTCCATGCTAAACAACACCCTCAGGCGTGACCACCTGCCTTCCAGTAGAACTGCCCCAGGATTGGAGAATGAAACTGCAGAGAGTAGACATTTTTATCCAGACTTTAATGCAGCAATGAAGATGCTAAGGTGTACTTACCATATTCCATCAACTTTTAGAATTGCCAGAAAGGCTCAGTAAATATAAAGATCAGAGGTTTAGTTCCCAGAATGTCTAGGAAAGCTGGGACAAATCTGGTAGAAGCTGCTGGGCTAAACTGATAGTCAGTTTTGATAGAAGGCAGCCTTCTAAAAATGATGCAGACCTCTTCATCTATCTAGCTCTCAAAAGGGGGATCAGAAGGAGGAAAGAGACTGAGCAGCAGTTTACTTAATTTGGTGTCCTCTAGAAGGGATTTTGAAGAATCCTTGGACTAGAGCAGGGGTGTCAAACTGGTGGCCCACAGGCTGGATGTGTCACGCGCAGGCCACGCCCACCCCAGTTCTGCGAAGGGGAAAAATGTCACATGACAGCAATATGACACCACGAGTTTGACACCCGTGGATTAGAGAGCTCCAAGATTGATTATCCACCAGGATACAAAGTTCACTAGATGACCTGGGTCAATTCTCTCTCAACTCAGTTTATTTTACACAATTGTTGCTTCCTGGATAAATGTAGAGGAAGTTCCCTATTGATACTATCTTAATCTCTCAGATAAAAGATAAATAAATAGTTTGAATTGGTAGCCATATGTAAATTGCTTCTGAATCTCACATTTTGCCCCTAACTGTAAACAGCCATAAATGACACTAGATTAAGCAATTTACATATCCCTGATTGCTTTTCCACTCATTTGCCAACTCAATCACCATCTAATTAATTAAGAAGTAAAATTACATCTGAACTGCTTTCCTCAGAGATAGTTTGGGCAAAGAGAACTATAATTCTCAATCATTTATCCAAGAATTAAAATTATAAATGGTTAGAAAGCAGCAGGCAGCTTCAAATGACCTTGAAGACCTTTTGATCCTGAAATAGGCAGCTATGAGCATTGCTGGTTTATTGAAGATATTTTTCTGCCTGAGATAAAGTCATAGCATCTTGTGCTTAAGGTGACCAGACGTCCCGCTTTTGGCGGGACAGTCCCGCTTTTTAACAATTTGTCCTGCGGCCCGCGGCGTTTTAAAAAAGTCCTGATTTGAGCCGGTGAAGTGCTGAGGGGGAGGCGTGGTCGCTTGGGGAGACGCGCAGCCTAATCAAGAACACCCCCCCCCGGTCAATGGTGTCCCACTTTACGAATGTTAAAATCTGGTCACCTTACTTGTGCTGCTTCTGAGGGCAATTTTGTGGAGAGGAAGAGGGCAGGCCTCTGTATCACCTATAGACCACCTTCACACAATATTCTTAACTTCACATGATATGTGGTTCAATAGCATGGTTACTGTAAGAGGTTGTGAGACTGTGGCATGAAGTGTTTAAGGGC
Organism: Sibynophis collaris; assembly: GCA_036250565.1. Taxonomy (NCBI): domain Eukaryota; kingdom Metazoa; phylum Chordata; class Lepidosauria; order Squamata; family Sibynophiidae; genus Sibynophis; species Sibynophis collaris. Next base: position 215,892 of record JANHFK010010648.1, on the reverse strand, counting down.
TTATCTCAGGAAAGGCAATTCAGTCCAAATGTGAGGGGCCCGGGAAAAATGTACTTTGAAGCACTAAGACTGCAATTCTTTTCTTACCATTTTCAAGAGTGTTTTTACTGCCAGTTAGCATTAAAGATACCTTCCTTAAATCAATGTTGGGTTGTTCCCATGATTTTGCCAGCTATGTGGAGCATGTGAAGTATTCAATAAATCAAATTTTTAGGGAATCATGACACAATAGTAAATTAATCTTACAGATTTATCTGGCACATTAGGATAAAATATGATTCACTAGTTTGTATTCAAGGTGTCATGCAGATGCGTCAATCTAGACTATCAAAGGTCATCAGTAAATAAGAGAAGAGGAAGAAAACCTCCCATATGCTTTCAGCAGAGACAATGCTGAATAGAATGGAGTGTCAATTTACCGCATGTGACAGTGCTCTCTGCCGCCACCTTATTCAGAGAGCACTGTTAGCCTGAAAATTAGAAATGTTTTGTATCTAACACTGAGAATTTCAAACTGATTTAATCAAAAAATAGTCAAAGCAGAAGAAGCAGGATAAAAAGTTCCAGATATTTTTGGTATTAACCTGCTGGGGTAGTAATTCTGCATTTGGAAGCGATCATTTCCCATATAGTCTCTTCTTTAATGCATCATAGTTGCCTTCCCCTGCTCTTACTCTGTATAACTCCCATTCTACCTGACAAAAATCATTTATTTGAATCAAACCTTTCAACAGATATAACATTAGATGCACATAAAAACTGGGAGACAGGGAGACAATGCTCATAAATTTATTCCCAACAAATCTTTCAAGATGACCATATATCATAACTGTGGTACTCCTTTTAAAGAGCACTTGCTCAGACATTGCCATTGTACTAATAATCCCATTTGCTTTTAGTGCAGTACTGGAATATTTCTGGATTTTCTGTCATAAAACTTCTGCTTTGTTACAAGAACAGCTACATTTTCAGTTTAATAATTAAAATAATGAACAAACATTATATTGTTCATTATGTTTTTCCTTGTAAAAAAGAATATAGAAATTGAGGATGAGGGTAAGGTGTGAGGAGATGAACACCGCCACCTGCTTATTCCTTCTAGTTGATTAAATTTCTCAGGATACGACATGGTTGAGGGAATCAATGCCTCCTTGGAAGGTTGTTTTCTCTTTGCCCAAAAGAAGTAATAATAAGGCCATTACTGAAGATGGCCTTCCTTGACCAAAGAGATTAATACAATTATAGTTTGGTCTCAAATGTTTCTGTTCTAAAAAAGATGGTTAAGAAAAGTAAAATAACTCCAACTTGGATATATTTTTCATGGACTTTTGTCTGAAATATGCATTGAAACTTGTCAGATATGGTTATGGAATTTGGAAAAAAATGAGATTCAAGAGCTACATGCACTCAAAAAGCCTCAAGTAACCTCAAGTTATAAAGTCTGAGTTTAGGTAGTCAATAGTGCCATTAAAATTGGCTGAGAATCTATTTATCACCTCAGGAAATTGAAAATTATTGTATATTATATATATGTATATTGTGGTAGTTGCCTATCACTTATGATTCACAGAAGGGGAAATATAGTGAATTGTGAATAATGAATAGGAGAAAATTCCTTATATGATAAAAAAAAAGGATCCAGAAAGACACTTTCTGTTAAAGCAGTGCTTTTCTCTTTAGAGAATCAAACCCAGTGGCCATTATAACCTACAAGGCAACCCCCTCGACTGGTGTGGTCTCGATATTTCTGAAAGTGGTGGGTTTAACAGTTGCCAACAGTTGCAAAATGTTAGTTGATTTTATAAATTATATTGTTTCCTTCATCTTTCTGTGTCTTATCTTTGGTTCTGGATAATTCCTGGCAGAGTGTGGCTGTGGGTTTGTGGGCTATTGCTGTTCCTAGAGATTGGAGAAATCTGTCATTTCCTATACCCCTTTTGTGTATGGTAAGGTTAGTTTTTGCCTGGTGGTTGGCTACGTGGTGTATTATGGTTTGTGTGCTGTATGTCGGAATATGAAGTTTTTCGGATAGCCGTTGCGGAGAAAGACATCAAGCAGCCGTTTCTCTTCTGCTTTTCTTATTGCTGTGATGCTGCAATGTGTCCTCTCCTTATGGCACTCCAGAAGCAATTCCATTTACAGACACATCGACCTACAACCAGCCTATAAACCCCTAAGAATTCAAATCAACTGTACAACCAACCAGCGATAGCACTGACCCTCAACCAACCCAGACAATCTCTGCAACCGGCACTTCCCCTTCCAATGTGCCTCACCTGACATGACCTTCCCAAGACCCTCATGTGACGTGATCCACACCGGATCCATCACAAGACCCTGATTTGACGTTACCCTCACCTGACATGACCTTCCTATCACAAAATCTACTGACTACACAAAGCCCTTTAAGCAGAACACTGACACTGGCATCTCCTAAGCTCGGAGAATGAACCTCCACCCTCATTCTATACCGGAGCTACAGATATTTGCCACTATTGTAAAGTTTATATAATTTTGTAACAAATTAATGAAATTATTGGTGTTTAGATGAAAGTCTCAGCTCATTTTATAAAGAAGAGAGATCAGTTTGTCAAGATGCCTTTATGAAGATTTGGCTGCTAATATTGAAAATAGAACTGTGTGTGCTTTTTGTGTGTGATGAGAAGTAGGAACATTTTTTTCCCCTAACACTTCCTAATATGTGGCTAAGGGATATTTTTAGTAACCCTCACAAACTAATACAGCAGCTTCTATGAGGGAACCAAAATTTACAAGATGGCGGTGAGTGCAGCCTTGTGATCCAAGCTCCACTCATTTTATATCCACATCTTAGATTGTAAAACTGTACCCAACATCCTACAAATTTTGATTCACACACACTCCTTGGACATTTCTGAGCTAATCTAAAACTTGTGATACAAGAATGTTAGTACTGGAAACTGAACTCTATATTGCTCAGCTTTTCACCCTTTGGTAAAATAATACTTAAAGGGCTGATCTGTTTCTTTACAATTACAGGGATAAAATAATGAATTGGAAATCTTCAGTAGTCTAGATCAGCTTTCTTTAAATTTCTGCCTTCCAGATGCACTGGATTTGACCTCCACAATTCCCAAACAGCACAGCTTTGGAAAGATGAATTTAGATTTGTGCTATGTCAAGAGCCTAACAGAATTATGTGGGGATTTTTACAGATATGTGAGATTATTGATAATTTTAATGTGTATCCCAGAACATTTCACAGATCACTGAAATCTTGAGAATGAAGTGAAGCTATGTTGTTTTCTAACCTTTAAACTGGAGTAGTTCCCGCTTAGTGAGAAATTAATATTTTTTTGTCTGATGATAATATCGTTTCCAGGAAGTATGGCAAGAGCAACATGTTCCTCCCATTCCTCAACTATTTTCCTGGCCCACAAGGTATACAACTCCCATGTTCCATCATATTCTGAAGCTGAATGAGCCTCACTTGCCTTTCTCATCTTAGAAAATGTGAACAGAGAGTAGAATGAAGCTGCTACCTGTTCAAGGGGAAAGACATGGGACATGTGAAATTATATTTTGGAGCTAATCTATTTTCTTTCCAGTCTCTGAAAAGAGTGCAACATTGGGACAAGAGAGAAACCTCAAAAAGGGCACCTACAGACCACATGAGAAGGGCCCAGAAATTCCCCATATTTCTAGCGATAACAGAAGAAGATTGCTCCTAAAACTGAGCAACAGATGCCAAGTTCCAAAAGTTTATTGAGTTGGGAAGCAGTAAACAGTCTTGACATTTGAAATTCACAAAGCATTCCCATAATTTATTACCCCACGCTCTCATTCCCCAAGGCAGAAACAACCTATCAGAAAACATCAACATAAGAAGAAGGGACTCCTGGCACTTAGAGAGCTAGGAAATGTAAAATGCAAACGATTTTGGGTTATAAAACAGCAATAAGGTGTTGTGAGTAACTCTAGCTCTGCCAGCCACTGCTCATTGCCTCTGATTAAGGTAAACTGAAATTTCAGATTCAGACTCTGACCAGCAGGGAAGACAGAAATTAAATAAGTCTGAGATTTTTAATAACCATTTCAAGCAACTGACTGCCAGGGGCAATCTCTTCCTATGGAAATGAGCAGCCTGAGGTAGATTTAACATTTTTGTATTGCACTATTTGCATTTAATGACAAATCCTTTTAAAAATTCTCACTGTGGTAAAAGCCTCAAGGAGTCTCATATTTCAGAAATATTAATTCAAAAATGGTAACAAGCTTAAGATTAAAAACAAACAGGAGTCAGAAGGACAAAAGTTTCTGGGCAGACAAGCTATTTTGTTAATTTAAAGGGAAAGAAGGATCTGAAGAAATGCGTCCAACGTTTTGGCATGCCTGGGCCACACTGAGTGAAAAGGAATTGTCTTGGAACATATATAAAATGTATAATATATTTAATGTATGTAAATAACAAACTTCCTTAATTTTTCCTTTTTCTTTATTACAATCTTGTGGGACCATTACTTACTGTCCAGGGCCACATGTGGCCCATGGGTTGGACATGGCTGATCTAAAGAAAGCAGCCAATGAGTAGGATATTGGTCCAGGAAAAGAGAACAGGAGCCTGGACTGGATCAATTCTCTTGTACAGTTGGATAGCAAGAGTCTGATATTGACATGTGTCTTATTTCAAAAAGGAAAAGATCAATTTAAAAGCATGTCAAACTGAAGAACTGCTAGCTGACATGATAAAGAATCAAAAGAACAGGGGTTTTGAAGTTATCTATCAATAGTATCTGGAGAACAGACTAAACAAGCTCCAAAGCTCTTGTCAATTTTTTTTCTTACTAAAGGAAAATGTATTGTATTTCTATTTAAATTATACTAATTATTTGCCACTATACGTTACTATGCATAAAACAGAATATAAACATATTGTCATTTTATGACTTCTTTTATTGCTTTTACTGGAGCTCTAGATTTTTGGGATAATTTAGCATAGGAAGTTCTGCATCATCTCTCCTTCAAAATGTCAAATGAAATTCTATTGATACATAGTGCCCAGCACAAGAAAAATAAGATCTTTAATGAAAGATGTTTTCATAGCAATTAGAGGTTATCTCGGCAAACCTGCAAATAAACTCAAGGATAATTGCAGAACTTGTCCAATCAAAAGATTTTACATTTGAGTTTCCCTTCAAATGTAAGGGAATGGAGAAATAGTTAAGAAAGAATTAGATGTCTCTGTTCCTGCTGTGATCAAAAAATGTCAAGCGATATTTCAGTAAAAGAAAAAAATGTTTTGGGGATAAGTTCGATATCTCATTCCATGTAGTTCACAGCAACTGCAGATATAAATTTATCTCATGCCGTTCCCACAGTAGAACAAATTCTAGCTATTTTTTATAATCATTATTAATATAATAAAAGGTTGCCCTTGGAAACTCCTGTCTTCACTTTATATGCTAAATATTCTGTACTTTGACATATATATTTTAATGTGTCAGTTAACAGCTAACATTGTATGGAGGGGTCATCTAGTGCTCTAGAGAATGTATGTAAAGGTAGTATGGGGATAAACAATCATGTGTTTTCTAATCACTATATAGAAGCATTTAACACTGCAAATGAAAGAAATTCCTCAAGCACTGACTTGCTTAGTACATAAACCTTTGGTTGGTTAAGTTTCAACTGTTTTTCTTTCAGTCTTTTTAACCTTAATTTCAGACTTCAACTGTAAATGTTAGTTATTAAGATTTTATTAATATCCATGGCTGAAAATATACAAGATCAAGATTGAAAAGATTGGGTGAGAATGAAGCCCATCCTCATATGTGGTCCTCCTGTGTTCCCCATCATGTGTGAGAAAGAAACTTTAGGCAGTAAGCTTCATCACCAAAGCATCCGAAGTTAGCAGAACAGTACAAAGCATTTATAAACAAGGGACAATTTGCTTTTCCAGGATGTAATTTATGGTCAATATGGAGATTCTGAAAATCAACTTTGGCCACAGTGAGTTTTCTAATGATTACACTATATTTTTGTGCTACTGTGCTCTCCTACTTAGCTATGGACCTTAACAGACTTATCTGTACACAAAGTAAGGAGAGCATTATCTGAAATTAGAGAGATTCACTGAACTCCTTCCACAATTACAATATGGAAAGGTTCTGAATGCACCAGATGTAAGGCAGTGTACACAATTACAGTTCTTTCTTTCCAGGTATACTTAGCTGGGAAATATAATGACATGTTTAGCTGCATCTTATTTCCTGGAAAAGGAACAACCTCTAATGGCATTTAGCAACCATTACTGTTTACAAAGGACTCTCAATCCAGAAAGGATGATTTGATATATTTGAAAATTATCTCTGGCAGGCACAAATTAAAGAGATATTGTGAGATGTTTAAATTTCAGAAGATGATTTGAGAGAATTCCCTAGTGCCAATAAGTCAGAAATGCCAGTAGATATAACCCATAGAAGTTTGCTAATTTTCATCAGAATTTAAACTGGTTATTGGAAAGACATTGCTTCTCAATTACCGGTAACTAGATAATAGTATCCACCTGGATCTTCCCTATGGACAACTGATTTACTTAAACCAGGAAAACTGTGACCGCAGGCCTAATTCAGCAGTGTCCTATTCTCCAGGAAAGTTTGCTGGTCCAGAAGAAGAGGATTCTGCAGCACTCTTCCCCATGCTAACTTTCTTGATTCCTTAAACCTATCTTCTGTTAGGCTGCTTCCTCCTTTCTTTTCATGACCTCCAATACAGCCAGCTCCTTGGCTTCTTTCTTCTGATTCCGAGCTTCAAATTCCAGCCTACAACAACCAAGAGATCCATAATTATATATTTAATTGCATTGCACTTGTTCAAATTGTTGGGCAACTCTGATGTTCTTATGTCTGCTCTGAGCTGTTTCTAAGAATTTTCTTCTACAAATCAGATGCATGGTGTTCAGAAAGCAGGAAAGGGTTCTTCAGATCCACGAAGGTCCTGGGTCATACAATGGTCTCAGCTCAGGCTCTTTAAGAAACAGTGATCAATACAAAGATAGTGCCCATGCTAATCCAAAGCATAATTTCCTGTTCAAATCCAAATACTGAGAAATTAAGGAATTGATCATGTCTTCTTCCTAATTTGTGAACGGTATTCTAGTTGCAATATTGGTTATTTTTAAGGAAATCACAATATAACTCAATGCTACTATAGGCAGCCCTGGCATTCTTGACCTATAGATTAATGTAGACCTGAAACTATAGGAAAACTTTTGAGCATTCACATGATATTGTAAAAAATATATCTTCAGAACCACAATTGTATAACTATGCATTGTAGTGGGTAATTCATGGTTTGTCGACTGTACATGACCTCCAAAATACATTTTTGCAGCCATCAAAATTAAGCTACCACATTTAGTAGGAAACTATTCAGAGGTGGCTACATGATTACCATACTTTAATATACTTTAATACTTTTAGCTAACTGTTTAAAGATGCCCCAATCCCACCCCAATGCAAGCACAACTAGAAAAATATAATAACTTTCACTGTAGCTCTCAGTACTGAGAAATCAAAATATATCCCCAAACTAAACAGAATAACTCTGTGTAGGTTCTTCCTTGTTTCTTCTGTAAATTATTATTTTGTGGATAAGAAATGTAAAATTATTTTATGGGTAAGGCTTAGTGTTCGGTCATAAAAAGATAGGTCCAATGAATGAAGAGCATATAACCCTAACCCTATAACAGCAGAATCAAAATTCTATCATACTACACACAAAATTATAAGCAGCTAACCTGTTCTTAATTATTCTTTTCACTATCAGATCAGTGGTGAGATTGGTGCCACTGTCTACCAGCCGGAAAATACCACGTCTCTTGGGTTCCTGTAGATACAGAGAATAGAATGAATGGATGAATGAATGAGAAATGAAAACAAAATCTCTTACAGCAGAAGTGATGGCCAGTGATCCATTTAACATGGGACTATAACTGACAGAGCAATGTTGTACATCAGTGGGTTTAGGAGGACTCTCTTTGACTGGGGTATGTGTGTCTTCTTTTCTTTTTTCTATCACCAACTACTTTAAATACTTTATAAGATGTGTTGTGCTATCTCAACATGGAGAAAATTATGCCATCAATTTTCAGTGATAAGGCGTGATTCCAGAAAGCTCCATCCAAATCAAGGATGTTTAAGAGCGAAATATAATCTTAGTGTTTTTGGTGCTACCCCTGCTTTTCAGCCATTCTCAGGAAGACAGCATTAATTCTTATCAAATAGGCTGACAAAGTTCCACAGATGCATATATGGCAGTGTAGAAAGAAAAAAGTCAATAAAACAATTAGAATTGGAGAAAGGAAGGAACTCTGCAGTTTAGCACAGCAATGAGACAATTCACAATTGGCCACAAAGTTGATAGCTCAAATAGACTATAAGCTATATTTTTACTGTTCTTCTGGCTAGAGTGGTTTAAAAATGCCGAAAGAAATTTATTTCCCTGTCATATATTGTGAACTGAGGCCCAAATAAGGGAAAAATAGGTTTCCATCAGTCTTACCTCATATGGATCTGATCCATCCTTATCAGGTACCACCTCAGTCATCCCATGGCACACAAGATCCACCTAAACAAAAAGAAAAACTGTGACCATCATCTTTAGTCTTTCTTTGTCTGGAGGCTGATTCATCACAATATAGCAGGCACAACTCACCTATATGATATAGGCAATATATACTGAAGCCACTATATATTGGCAAATATTCTAACGTGTATAACTTCCCAACTGTCTCCCGGATGCTGTCCCCTTACCTCACCTCATATCCACTTCAAGCTATGTTCAAGTTATCTATTTTCAGAGCATTGGAAGAAAGATTATTTCCCCACTCTGCCTAACAGCACCTGAAATTCCATTTCCACCATTAAGAACATTATGATCTATATTTCTAAAACTTTGTGTATGTGTGTGTGTGTGTGTGTGTGTGTGTGTGTATAGCTCAAAGTTATGATAGACTTGAAAAAAGTTATTTATGATGCATCCTCACATTTATGGCTGTTCCACAACTCCCATGGTTACATGATTATATTTTGTAACTTTTTGGTTGGATTTGGACTTATGATCACATTATTTGCTTAACAACCATCTCTCTTTAATGACTTGCTTAAAATCCAATCATGTGGTGACTTGACTTATTACTACAATGACTTATGACCAAAATTCTGTGCTCAATTGTGTTCATAAATTGAGGATTATCTGTACACTACACAACCCATGACCTGTTGGGTCATTGTTTCAAAGATATTTCCTCACCTAAATAGAGAAACAGAATGATCATGGGTGGGCAAAAACTGTGGGAACAGGAGTGATTTCCAACCTCCTGTCCCATTGACTTTCCTAGCAGGGGGCTGGTAGGGAGTTCAGGAAATGGCAATCATGAGATTGCTGTTGACTGCAACAGCCCTGAAGCCGTCTTAACTTTGCTAAATTTCAATTCCATGAAAGTCATGGTTCCCAGATACATTCTGTAAGCCCATTTAAGGTATGTTGATTCAAAAATTGTTACCCCATGATGCATCATTTTGCCCAATTTGAAAGTTTTTCATCAATCAGACCTAAGAATTA
>JANHFK010010648.1:172451-182599 GCA_036250565.1 Sibynophis collaris | reverse complement strand
ACAATGAAAAAGAAAAACTTTAGTAATATCATTTCTTTCCCTCCCTCTTTCTCTTTCTTTCTCTCTCTCTTTCCCTCCCTCTTTCTCTTTCCATCCCACCCTCTCTCCCTCCAGTGGGAGAAATGCGATGGAGCTGGGCTGGGGTGATGGCGCGCGTACCCACAGTGAGGGCTCTGAGTGCCACCTCTGGCACCCGTGCCATAGATTCGCCACCACTGCTATATACCATCTGTTTTAACTGAAAAACCTCAAAGGCTCACACATGCCTTCTGCTTAAGAACGATTTATTTATTCTTGGTATACAGTGGTAGAACAGTCTATGACCTTCTGCATACATTGTTCCTTATCAAAAGTATATAAAAGCAGATGATGTAAGCACATGCATCTGTATATTATGCTCTACCTCATAATATACTCACCTGGAGATTTACAATATAGAGTTTAGGGCGGTGTCTGGGTGGTTTACTCATGCACCATAAATGTGGGTACTTTTTCAAAACCTGTTGGAAAAATGACCACACAGCATCTGTTACTACTAAAAGGTGAATGTACCTCCTAGTTTTCAGATATCATGGTATAAGACACCATGATATGTCATTTATATATGGAGACTTCCTCCAATCCTTATTTGCCTATTTCCCCAAAAGTAAAAAGGAAAGTGGGGCAATGAGAACAATCATCTGCTTATAGACCTACTATTCCAGGATTCTGGGTTACCAAGTCATCTGCAGGACTTTTTTTTTTTTTTAAAAGAAAAGTTACTTCTGGACTAAATAACATGCATAGGTAGAGTATTCCTAAAACATGGCCAAGATACAATCTTATGTTAGAACCCAAATGTTACTATCTCAAATTGAAGAGGAAATTTTTAAAGTCAGAATACCTGAAAAATGTTCTTACTAATTCCAGTTCCTACCATTACAACTATAGCTAACAATGTAACTCTATATAAGTTTATTTTAAAATATATCCGATAATGTTTAACAGAGATTACTGATAGGAAAATATGTGTAGAATTACAGTCTGAGTTAATGGAAAAGTAAAATGCTGCCCAATGTAACAGGAACTCTTCTCTTTAAATATGATATACCAAAGTGCATCATGTTTAAAGGTGAGAAAGAAACTGAGAGAAGGAGTAGAGCACAGTTACCCTGTAGTCCTACTTGACAAGTTCCAGTTGTTGAGATTCTTAAGAACTTTGGATTCATATTCAATACTAGCTGGATACCTGTGCTCTGCTACGAAACTATGTGATTGGGCTTGATAAATCAATACCTACAGCTTGAAAATTAATGAGTAGTTACGATCGGCCCCTCGTCTCCCCTTCTCTCCCTCAGGTTTGCCTCACAGAAGCCTCTCCTCTCCCCTCCCATTCTCTTCCTCAGGCTTGCTCCACAGAAGCCTTTCCTCTCCTCTCCTCTCCCTCAGGCTTGCCCCACAGAGGCCTCTCCTATCTTATCCCGTTCTCTCCCTCAGGCTGGCCCCATTGATCCTGTCCTATCCCGTTCTCTCCCTCAGCCTTGCCCCATAGAGGCCTCTCCTATCTTATACTCTTCTTTCCCTTTCAGGTGGGGAGTAGAATGTCTAAACTCCCAGCCCACAGGCCAGATGAGTCATGTACTGGCCACGCCCATGCCCAAGTGGCAGTTGGAACAGAGTTCTTTTCGGCTGGGGGGGGGGAGTAGAATGTCTAACTCCTTAGATGTTCCTTAGAGCATGTTAATAATAATATAAGAAATACTAATGATCTGATGGTCACTTTGAAAAATCCTTTCTTAGCGAGAACCTAGAAGCCAAGAGGAACATACATGACAAATGTCAAGTTTGTAGACTTTACGGTTCTGGTGATTTCATGATGATGAGTGAGTGGTATTTCACTTATATATATAGATAGATATCAGAATTCTGGAGATACAGACCTCACATATCTTGAGAACGTTATCTTGGGAAAGTATTGGATTGGAGGAAAGTTATCTTAGGGTGACTCAGTGTAGCTTTTATGTTCTTAAGCACAAAAATATTGTCAAAGTCTGTAATTTATAAATCAAACTTTATGTGTAAAAGTTTCTAAACATGCACTTTAGCTTTGAAAAAAGTAATGAATTAGTGTCCAATTGGGCATTTATTGAAGTAGGCCATATCTACTTTAAGAGGAATTTTAACTATAGAGTAGGCAATTCTTAAACCCTTTCTGATCTCGTACTGAACTATACAGTCTGCTCAAAATGTTTCAAGAAAAACATATTTACTTGGTGCTGTTGGCTACTTTCTTAGTGAAAAAGGGAGCAAATGATCTCAGAATAGTACTGTACTAATACAAGAAAATAAATAATAGAAGAAAAAAAACCCAGACCTGTTCTTTTCTACAGGGTTTAATCAAATCTTCTTTCTTAATAATTCCAAGGGAACAATTTGAGAATCCTTTTCTTTTTAACAATGCCTGTAGCATGACATTTTATTTCCAGGGAATAATAAATAGCAAACCAGCAGTTAAAACATATTATTTTACTTGGAAACTACAGGTAGTATTCAACCTAAGACCACAATTGAGCCCAAAATTTCTATTGCTAAGTGAGACATTTGTTAAGTAAATTTTGCCCCATTTGGTGACCTTTCTTGCCACAGGTGTTAAGTGATTTATTGCAGTTGTTCAGTTAGTAACATGGCTGTTAAGTGAACCTGCCTTTCCCATTGACTTTGCTGGCCAGAAGATAGCAAAAGGTGATTATGTGACTCCAGGACACTGCAACTGTCATAAATATATGTCAGTTGTGAAGCATCTAACTTTTGTTCATGTAAGCATGGGGATGCTGCAATGCTCATAAGTGTAAAAAATCATCCTAAGTCACTTTTACATTTTTCTGTTGCAGCTTTGAACAGTCACTAAATGAATCATTGTAAGTTGAGGACTATCTGTATTAAATTACAGTTTTTTAATTCTAGGAGGAAATACTATCTTTTCAAATATAATTCTAGGAGCTTCATTTCTTGCCGAGTCCAGCTGTCCAAATCTGTATTCATTAACTTTCAGCATATCTACAGAAATATAGATCACTAATAAAAGGAAAAAGATTAGCACATGATTTATTGCTATGATACTAAAAAGACTCTGCAAGATTATATTGAAGGGATAATAAGAAGGTAATGAAAGGAAGTTCTTGACTTACAACAGTTCGTTTAGTAACTGTTCAAAGTTACAACGCCATTAAAAAAAAGTAACTTATGACTGTTTTTCACACACTGATGACCGTTGCGGCATCTCTATGGTCACATGATTTTATTCAGATGCTTGGCAGCTGGTTCAAATTTATAACAGTTTCAGTGTCCCAAGTCATGTGATGACCTTTTCGAGCTTCTGACAAGCGAAGTCAATGGGGAAGCCAGATTCACTTAACAACCATGCTGATAAGTTAACTGCAGTGTTTCACTTAACAACTGCCTTGTTTAGCAACAGAAATTTTGAGCTCAGTTGTAGTTGTAAGTCGAGGATTACCTGTGTGTAGTTTCAAAAACTTCTATTTTTGCAAGCTGAATCTTGAAAACTACAAAATAAAAACTCAATTAGTACATAATTAATTTTCAGTATTTTTCCAAAAGCTTCCTATACATAGTACAAAAGAATACATCTTAAATCATAACACTTTTGCATTGATGTACAAAGAGGATATTTCTTTAATTTTACCTTCAAGCTAGATCCCAAGCAAAGGATCACATCTGCTTTGCCAGCAGCTTCTGTTGCTGCCTCCCAGTTCAAGGGTTGCTGTAAAATACCCTTCTCTCCAAAGTGTACAATTGTATCTCTCAGCTGTGCTCCACATTTATGGCATAATCTCCCAGTCTGGTGCCTATGCAAGGCTGTGCGCTCTGTCACATCAAATATTCGTACATATTCACGATTCGGTGTGCAAGATGTACAAACCTAGTTTGGGATGGAATTATAGAATTTATTAGCATTTTTCTTCTATGACAATGCACCAAATCTCACTCTCTCCAAGCACTCACCTCTATATACATGTTTCCATGCAGCTCAGACAGGGCTTCTCGAGGGAGGCCACTGCGCAAGTGAAGCCCATCACAGTTTTGAGACACTACATGCTTCACCTAAAAAGAAAAGAAAATGAGGTGAAAATGGAAATAGTATCACAGACAGTAAGAGAAAATGTTTTCCTCTTTTCCTTTGCTCAATCACATTCAAAATACAGTAACAAAATCCTTATAATGTACAAAATACTTTATCTTCTTTTTCTCACTACAGTAGTCCTTGACTTATGACAGCAATTAAAACTGAAATTTTCACTGCTAAGCAGTACAGTTGTAAACTGTGACCACGTCACTTAGTGACAGCAGCCTCTGCAGTCCTGGTTGTCATCATTAACTGTATCTCATGGACATTAGGCAAGACAGCTTCCTGCCAGTTTTTCATGACCAAAGTCAATGGAGAAGCCAGCAGGAAACTGCAAGTGCCAGCCCACAGGCAGGTAAGTGGTTGCTCCAGGTGGGGAGTGAACAAGGGGGGAATGGGCATGCAGGGGAGGGTGTGCGAGAGATGCAGCATAGGGAGGGTGCACAAGGATGTGAGGGAGAATCAGGGACAGTACAAAAAGGGGTGCATGCAAGGAGCTGTGTGAGTTGATGATGTATGAGGGGTTGCACAGGGGTTGCAGAGGGGCAAAGAAGGATGCCCCAGTGAGAAAGACTTACCTCAATGGCTTGCAATCTTGAATTTCAAAAAAATGCAACCCCCATTGATTTTCTGGGGGAAATCAGCAGGGAAGATTGCAAATGGTAATTATGTGATCAAAGGGTATTTGTCAACCAGTTGTAATTGTGAATAAATTGCCGAGCACTCAGATCACAATCATGACTGTGACATTGAGAACTGATGGTAACCACGATTTGTTCAGTGCCATCCTAACCTCAAATGGTCGCTGAATGAATGGTTATAGGTCAAGGATAGCCTTTACTTATTCTGTTGATTGGCAGCAGGCAATAACTTCCAGATTGGAAGCAATTTACAGACAGTGGTAAATATGGTTGCCTGATCAAGTTTAAGCACCATGGTCTTAAACCCATAGTCTGAGAGAGAGAAGTGGAAGATTTAATGACTATGCTATTTGGATTCCCAGTGTAAGAATACGAGATGCAGAATATTACCTCCTGAAGAATTCCAAAGATCAGAAACTAATTTTCTGAAAATTAGCTATTAGCATGTCTCAAAGAAAGTATGTATTACAGGGAAGGCAAGCGCTGCTGGGCCATAGACTGCCCTCCAAAAGGCTATTGAGTTTTAAATTCTATGGTTACAAAGTATAATGTACTTCCACATTTTGAAAGTTTCCACTTCACTTCTATTCAAGTTTAAAAAGCATTTCAAAATTGTATGTAAGAAGTATATGAAAAATTACACTGTAACTTATTTCACTGTTAACACAAATTGTTTTGGCACTGAGATTCCAAGCCAAGAATTCAGAATCTTTAAGCATTGAAATTTCTGTGCAAGGAAAAAATATGAAGAAAAGTCATACTTTCTGTCAGGAGAAGATTGATACAAAAAATAAAAGAAGAAAGCCAATAACAGAAAGAGAAGACATGTAGTAGTAGTGGAAGCAGAACAGGGATGAAGCAGGGAAAGAAAGCAAGAAAAGCAAAGAAAGGGAAGGTGTAGAATGTTGGAAATGCCAGCCCCTCTGCATATCAGTTTGCACATCTATGATTTAGACCAGTATTTCTCAACCTCAGTAAGCACTATAAGCTGGGGAACTCTCAGAGTTGAAGTCCATACATCTTAAAATCGTGCAGGTTAAAAAGCACTGATTTAGACAGTGGCATCAACAGTTTCTGTATGTCTTCTCTTTCATAAAAGCATCTAGAAACAATATGACAAATGTTGTAGATACAACATGCAGCAAACCTAAGAGTCGGTGTAGGAATATGGCCTCAGAAATGCAAGACTCAAAAAAATCAAAGAGCTTACCAGTTTGTTGTTGTGCAAACAAGCAATGCTCATGTGGGTGAGTGTGGGCTCTGCTTCACTCAGATCGGTAGCCCTGATACATGGAAAGAAAAGAAATATGAAAAGCAAGAACCAGGATTCCAATGTAACCTAAGAAATGCCTTTGAGCCAATTACCTGATACTTCTCCCTTTTTGCAGCATTGTCCACACCCCATTTGGGCCTCTGTAGTCAGGAATTGAAGCTGCCTGTAAGGAGTCACAAAGAAAAAGAAACTCTACTGGTTTCATTTCAAGAATGCATTGTCTTGCCTGTATTTATAAGCATCTCTAGCTTTTACTTCTATGCCATGAAATTAATGGATTGTTGTAAAAAAAAAACATAATTGCTTTTTGTGAATTAGGTGGCTCTACAAATTTGATTAACAAAATAAAAATCCTAAAGCACCTGATAATTACTTCTTTGTACCAAATATGCTGCTATCACTCAAAGCCATTCATAATATGTCTATCCATCAGCTCAATCTGCATCCCTTAAATGTTTATCCTGAACAAAACAACAATTTCCAGTTTATTCTAAAGTTACAGCTATATAACATGCTGCTTTGGCCCAGTCAGGGATTGTTGTGTTGTACCTGCAAAACACTTTGATACTATGCCAAGTAAACTGTATAGATATGGCCATGAAGTCACAGTGAGCTGACCTTGGCTCAAAGGTTTTACATGGGAAGTGTGTAGTTAATCTTTCTCTTCACATCTCCATTTTTTTTGGATAAAATAGTTCGCAAAATACTAGCATTTTACCAGCCAGCCAGGGAATTCACTTCCACTTTCACAGTATTTAGCTGTCTGTCACAGTTCTTTTCAAAGCACAAAAGTGTGAAGTTTTCACATATTTTACAGCATTCCTTTTCACAGATGACTAACTCCAGATATATATTTTGCATTCTAAACAAGAGTTCTCCTTGAGATGTGAACAGCTCAATTTACAGTTTGATTTTTACTGACAATTTAGATAAAGAAGATTGGTATACACAATTCTACTTGTTTCTATCAGTCTTTAAAAATACCCAAACAGTTTACACCAGTGATCAATGCCCAGATTTGGAATGCTACCTATCATGAGTACAATGAACACACATTTTTCTTAAATTCATAACACAATCTAATTTTTTTGAACTTTTTAGGAAAGACGTTGCAGAAAAAGTAACATTTTTTCCCAAAGAGATTGGGAAGAAAAATGAAAAGCTTTTCTGACAGACACACACACACAATTTTTCCACTTTCACAATTCTAATGTCAATATACAACATAAAAATCATAACTTAAAATGTCAAAATGCTCTCAAGTTGTGTTTCTACAGAAGGTGATGAAGCCAATTATTTCAACTTATGTTGTGTGACTTGGGAGCGTTTAAGAATTTTCAAACCTCAAAACAATGCTGCTCTCACATGCTAAGCAAGACAGGTAATTCAGTTATAAGAATCTTTTGTTGCTGATGACTTTAGAAGGGACAGTGATACAACCTTACCGTACTTATGCCAGCTCCTGTATATACAATAAGATGTTTAGCTCCTCGGACAACAGCACATAGCTTGCTGACTTTTCTCTTCAATTCGTCAGGCTCATCACACACCTAAAAAAAAAAAAAAGAGTAAAAATCTCATATTTTCCAAAATGATGAAATCCACACATTTCTTTTCTAGCTTTTGTCCATTCCTGTAATTGTAGTCTTACAATAAAATAGATTTAGTTCATCTAGTTGTGTTTCCTGTCTGATTTACCAGGGAAGGCCAGTATCAATCTTGCCAGTCTAAAAGCACAAACTTCCTCTCCTCCACTTTTACCTGCTTGTTCCATTAGGATAGGTCCTTCTTTAGTTTCCTTCTCTGATTGTCAAGTGATTGTGGGCTCCTGCCCCTCTTGTCTGATTGTTTCCCAGGCAGGCTCTCTTGTCCTCTTTCCTCGAGGTCTCCCATGCATTCCATTACCACAACTAATTTATCTGGAAAGCTTAACATCATTTATATTCTTTCAAGCAGATAAAATGTGGATGAAAGCGGAGACTGAATTTTATAATATCAAGTAGCCAAATTAGAAATTACATACTCTTCTGAATAAGCACTGGCTCTCCTACCATGTACTTATAAATCTACTTGGTGCCTCAATGAAACATGCCGGAACTGTTCATTAATATATTTATCTTTATTATCTCTACCTTTAATTATTACCTTTCTTCTTCAAAGTAGAAGAAAATTAATTGCCATACAGATAAACTAACAGGTTCCTTTTCTGTAAATTTGGCAGAAATCTTATCTAATTTTGTCTGTCAGCAAAGAAAACCACAAAATTCTCAACAAGCAAAACCAGTTCAAAAGACAATTATGGTAGGTTGTTTAAAGCCTATGGGAGGATAACCAAACTTAATTGGTTAAGGAAGGTTAGATCCAGATCTGCCTTTCCAGAAACAAAAGGCCTTCAGTTCACAATTGGAAATGAAATCCAGTAAAAACCTCTCCTGAAAGAAACTGTAGAAGTAACTTTCATTGTTTGTTTATTTGTTTAATTTAAAATTGTTTTTCTTCTGCCACCTACCCTCATAAATAGCTTTTAAATGCTAAACAAAACTTCAGAAAGACATTCAGGGAAATGGAACAACTTGGGTTCTCTTCAACCATGAGCACAAGCATCACACAGAGATTCATTCAGAGATGTTTATGCTAAACATTTAAAGGTAAATTTGAAGCTTTTTGTATACCCATAGCTAAATAAACTAGTTAATTGTTAAAAAGCCAAACCTTAAAAAATGGAAAAGGTGTCCAAGCAGACCCTTAACAAAAATAAAAATGTAATCAGAAATTTTTAAGATGCAGAAAACCAGTTGAATGAGAAAAAATTTCTCACAAATTTTGGACAGTATAAAAAGCTGTGCATATTTATTTACAAAGAAAATTAGATAGTAAAACATTTCTACTTTCTAAATTCAACCAAATAGGTACTAGCGAAATATAAATATTTCCAGTAGTAGTAAGCTTTAATTTATATGAAAAATATAGTTAAGTGCCATTATCTTACCTCCCAAACACAGAAGTCTTACAGATGTGACAGATTTATTGTGCCACGTTTTTCCCTGCAAATTAAAATACTCTTCAGACATTCTTTAATATACTACTGTATACTACTTTAATTCTGATTCTTATAACCTTTAGCTGAGTGAAACAGTGCACCATAGGGCAAAACATTTCAAGCAAGTGAGCTAACTTACAGAATTCATCCAAAATCAAGGACCCATGACTCCTGTGGAATTGAAATTTGGCAAATTTTATAAAACATTTTATGACATAAAATGATCATAAAACCGTTTATTATATAATACAAAATTATTTTATATTATGTCAGAAAACATTTCCTGTGCTAATGTTTGAATGTGCTATACAGTTCAGCATGGACTAGTTTCAAGGCAGATACCAGATACATCTCTGAATGTATCCTGGCTTTTTCAGTGAAGGTTGTGCATTAGAAGCCATTAGAAGCTTTGTTACTGCTGAAAGCATGAGGTCCTTTGTGCTCCCTGAGCTCAGTGAGTTTCTTGCAGACGTTTCATTACCAAACTAGGTAATATCATCAGTGCTAGAAATAGTGATGAGCACTAATTAGCCCTGAAGATGTTACCTAGCTTAGTAATGAAACATCTACAAGAAAACCACCAAGCGCAGAGCGCACCAAGGACCTCACAATTTAATCTCGAGCTATAAATATTCTCACTGTTGGAAGTATTGAGCAATCTGGTAAGGAAGTAACTTTGAAAGAATGACCCGGGGGTCATCAATTTTTTAGTGAAAAACTAAGCTCGCATGAATTTTACTATCCTCATTGCCAATCCCTATCCTGTACCTAAACACCAGAATTCTGCAAGCAATAGTTTTCCTCGTGGCACTGTATGAAGTAGAAATTTAGTTTTGAATGGAAATTCTGCTTCTTCATAGTCAAATTTGACACCTTTGAACTTTGACATTGGAAAAAAAAACATCTGAAAATACCGTAGACAGCCAAGAAAATAAACAAGAGGATCATCAAGCAACTCAATCCAGAATTTTAATTTCAGGCACAAATGCCCAGGCTGAAATTATCATACTTCGGTTTATGCAAAGTTGTACTTTCTGTAGAACCCTATAAAGCTGAGAAAGGGGTGGGGGT
>JANHFK010010648.1:44758-55169 GCA_036250565.1 Sibynophis collaris | reverse complement strand
GGCTGGGTGGCCCCGACCTGCGTGCCTGCCTTCCATGCGGCCTTCGGCTTGCCTGCCTGTGCAAGTTGGCCACGGGGATGCCAGGAAGGCCACATGGAAGGCAGGCAAGCATGTCGGGGCTGTGAGGAATGGAGTGGGAGAGGCAGCCTGTGACAGTGGGGGAGGACAGGGGCAGCTTGCTAGACCATGACTTGCAGGCTTACCTGGCAAGCAGATCAGGGCTGCTCAGTTGACGCACAAAGCTTCAGGCAGGCAAACTACAGAGCAGAGACTGGGTGGGACCAGGCAACCGGTTCGGGGGCAAGGCCAGCCAGCGGTCGCTATTGGTTTGGCGACCCAGGCCAAATGTCTGTTACCGATTCATCCGAACTGGTCAGATTTCACCCCCCGGTCTGTGGCATGCCAGAAACCATGCCACACAAACAAGCATGCAAAATCATGCCCCCTCCAGTGAAAAAAACTCTATGGAACTGGTCCCTGATGCCAAAGATTGGGGACTACTGGCCTAGGAGGTTCACATGTGTCCTCAGCAGTTAAAAGTCCATGCCTCTGGAGATCTGGCCAGAGTCTGAAACTGAGCACAGGGGGCTGGAATGTGGAACTGATACCAAACACAAAGTCTATGTTCCCTGAAAGGGGCCCACCCCTTGTCTCTTGCCATATCTTCCTCTATCTATTACTGTATTGATTTTCCTGCCTGCTTTTAAACCTCTGAAATTGTTCACCCCCCAACCACTTGCTGATCTTCCCCAGCCTATTGTGAGTAGGTAAATTTAATGTTTCTGTTTTCTTATATCAGGATGTTGAGTTAGGTTAGGTGGAATATATCAGATAGGAGATCTGACTTAGAATCATAGAATTGGAAGGGAATCTAAAGAATCCATCCCTACTCTATGCAAATTTACTGCTGTAGCAATATTAATAAATGATTATCAGTTCTTTGCTTATAAATGTCTAATGATGAAATCCACCAGCCTCTGAGGCAATCAATCCTAGTGTCTGATAGTTTATACCACCAATTTCTCATGCTATATAGATTATATAGAGAGCTTATCTGGAGATTTAGCTGGATTGCCAATTGTTATACGTGCTGATTTGGTAGAACAAAAATACACAATACTGTATTACTTTCTGCTTTTGAATGGTTTGGCTGTTACCTCCATTTAGCAGTAGTCATATTCTTTGTATCATCTCTCACTACCATCACAGCAGCACCCAGTCTCCGCTAGTAAATATTTTCCTTATATATTCCTCAGGTAAGCAGTGCGGCTTCAGCTGTTTCTGAAGGCAAGAGATCTTAGATAATTCATTACTATAAGACAGAAACCATACAAAAAAGCCTGTCAGTTTGGGATAGCAATAACATTTAGACTTATATACCGCTTCACAGTGCTTTTTACAGCCCTCTCTAAGCGGTTTACAGAGACAGAATATTGCCCCCAACAATCTGGGTCCTCATTTTAACAACCTTGTGAGGACGGAAGGCTGAGTCAACCTTGAGCTGGTGAGATTTTAACTGCCAAATTGCAGGCAGCAGGAAGGCAGCAGAAGTAGCCTGCAGTACTGCACTCTAACCACTGCGCCACCACAGCTCTGGGCAAAGGTGCTGGAAGAGATTATATAAATAAACAAATTTTAATTGTTGCCTGCAAGAATATAATTTTTATAGTTGAAAGATAGCTAACATTTCACCAGCCAGTCTTCCAAGGATGCAGAAGGAGATTTTAAATATAGAAGCAAAAGGTTCCACATGGATGCTGGAATCAAAAGGTGAACTCAGTAAAGATGATGGTAATTTAAAGTTTCTGCGTTCTACTGTGTCAGTTTTTGAGATAAGACTAAATTGGTATTTTCTTTAAAATATATCATCAAAGAGGATGGTGCTCATAATGTATGTGCAGCTCATACTAAACTTTTTTTTTTTTGCTTTATTTAACAGTTGGTGCTCTGAGGGCATTTGTGAAAAGTCTCCTTGTAAATCCAGAGATATCATTTTATTTGTGTAAGTTCAGATTTATGTTTTATAATTTTTACAGATAACATTTTGGGTCTGTTGCTGCTGTTGATTTGGAGAAAATGATTTTTACAGGCCATACATTGTATTTATATATAAGGTTGTGAGACGTATAATTCACTTTCACTGTGCCTAGACCTTTCCTAAACCCCCTTTGTTTCCTTCATCTTGTTGTCTAATGAAAATATTGTTTTTTATTGTAGTTATTACACCACCCAGATCCATTCTGAGTGACGATGGCATGACTCTTTTTCAGGTAGTAGTTATATCACTCATTCAGTTTTTTAAAATTATAAAATACTTTTGTTTTTAAGGTCAACAATGATTACTATTGTATACCTTAATCAAATGAAGGACAGATGAAATGGCTTGATTTCTTGTGGTGCTGGAATTTCTTAAAATGCTTCTTGCTTTGAATGTAGGTGATTCTATCAATAGTTCTTTTATTCTAAATTGTGAAAATCTATCTATCGCTGGTCTTCTAATACCTGGTAATGTATGGAATAATGGATTGTTGATAAAACAATGGCAGCATTAACATGAAGGAAGATGTTGGATATTAGAATGGGTGCAGAATTCATTGATCTGGAAAACTTTCTATTTCAACCCAGACCATTCTAAGTCTATGATTCAGCCCTAAAACATGTCTGTTTTATTCATAATACAGTATCTGGAATACCAGAAAGCAATCGTACTTCTAGGAAGTTACTTCTGGAAACTGCTGGACCAACTCTGAAAAGCCAGTAGAGATTCAGCATTGTCCAGAAATAAACAAAACATTCTGGAATTCTACAGAATAATAGTGATATTTTTATTTGGCTTAAGCCCTCTTTATTTTTTAACATGTTACATTTCTGGATCAGTGAAATTTCCTTATGCTAATTCTTACGATTTAACTGGGTAATAATTCACTTTCTTGG
Organism: Sibynophis collaris; assembly: GCA_036250565.1. NCBI lineage: Eukaryota > Metazoa > Chordata > Lepidosauria > Squamata > Sibynophiidae > Sibynophis > Sibynophis collaris. Next base: position 52,235 of record JANHFK010010648.1, on the reverse strand, counting down.
AGTTAAGGTTCTTCTGGATGAGAGTTTTATTATATATTCATTGTTGCTCTATCACACAATATTAAGGGGGAACAAGCACTGTTATCGTTAATTAATAACTGTTTCATGATTTTTTACCAGCATTTTTCTAATTAAAGATAATCTGTTACAGATGGAATCCTCACAATATTGTTTAATATCAGTTAAGAAGGGAATAGCTGTATAGTGCTGTAGTCCTTGAGCAATAGGAAGTATTTCTCGTGATCATCTAATTAAGAACCATTGAAAACAGAGCATTGCCTGTAATAGTAGCAAGTGACAAATAAATTCGGGACCAAGATTTTTAAATAATTGGAAGGTGTTGGTTTCAGCTACTTCTAATGCTATATAGTAATGTATTTTAAAAGTTTCTGTCCAACTAAATAAATCTTTCAGGATGCCGCAAGGAGAAAGACACCTAAAGCGGATTTCTAAGAACTAAAATTCCTTTGTAAATTTGAGCATTATTGTGATACAAAGTTGCTTATCCATGATTTGTTCCTTTAAAACTACGGTACTAGTTCCTTTGAGCAAGGCAACATTGTCCTTCCTTACATTGAGTAGCAAATTTTTGCTATATACGTCCCACATGCCTAACAGAATAGCCTTTGATTTAGCCAATCTTCCATGTTTGCCATGGCATTGTTTAATAATTGTCCCAAAGCCTTTCTCCTAGTTCTTAAAAGAATGTGGGAAACATCATCTCTCTGTTGAGCCACTGGTTGGTAAATAATGAAAGAAGATGCTGATCTGTCCTCTTCCTGCAAACACTTGTATCTTGTTCTTATTTGGGCACATTAACTGCCCGTGCTTATTACTCAACTCAACTGTCTTGTGATACTACAGTACAGATACGACAGTGCAGGTTATTTTTAGTTTAGATGTATATGACTACTGCTTTGCAAAGTGCATGGGGTATTAAGCGAGAGAGAACAATTCACGTTTCATTCTAATCTTTCTCTTCTTCAGAAAAAATATGGTGTTAATATGGACTGAAAGTTTGAATATGTGCCCCAAACAGATTTTGTTCTTCTCATTTGCCTTGCTTTTTGGAAATGAATATGTCTGTACCAAAATATGCCAACTTTTTATGCTTATTTCTTTTATTCTATTTTTAACATAATGGTTTTATATACCAGGGGTCGCCAACCTTTCGGACCTCAGGGACCACTAAATTCATAATTTTAAATCCTGCGGACCACTAATGCGATTTAAAAAAAAGATAAATAGTCTTTAGTACAATATAAAAAATGCAAATAATTTTTCTGTGAACCAACAAAATTTTCTTACGAACCACCAGTGGTCCCTGGACCACCGGTTGGTGACTGCTGTTATATACTATTGTGTGTTTTATATTTTGTATTCCTGTATGGCCTAATGACTAATCAATAAAGTACTACCATTGTCAAGGGGTTATGGGGAAAAAGTATATTCTTGTAATGGAAGTGTTAAAAGTATTGTAGATAGTTCAATTATTTTATCATCCTGGGTTCATTTCCCAGAATTAATAAAACAGCAGCAATAAGGTTACTTAAAAACTTATGTTCAGTTTGTCTGTTTTATATGGTAGGCATGTAGTGAGTAATCCAGGTTCTGAATTATATTTTGCATTCATTGTAGGCTTTTTACAAATCAGGCAACACGGTCATGCTTGAAAGCGGTATACAAAACATGAAATGACTCTCTACTTTAGGAAGATATGGAAAGGAAATAGGATCTCTTGCACACCCATTGCATCCCAAATGTAATGAGTTGTGTTTTATTTCCTGGTATCAGTCACTGTTTACAGTTACTATAATCCCACAGTGTTGATTATCTGTCCTGAAGATCACTAGACTGACCTTCCTCTACTTCTCCGACGAGGTTAATTTGTTAACTTCTGTAGAAGTTCCACCCTGTTGTGGGTCAGTGCAGCTCTGTTCTTTTTCCCTTCTCTTTCTTTTGATCTTTTAGCCCCCAGGCCTCAGAGAAGAGCATACTTTTGCCAACTGAACAATCTTTCTCTGTTTTAGAGGCCTTGAAAAATTGCGTTCTTGATTTTTAGCAAAGCTTGCTGTGGCTGAGTTTAACTCTTTGCATTAAAGATTTTTGCATAAACTGGCTACTTTTCATAATGAGGTGAGATTCTAGGTGGAACAAAAAGAACCTTGCAGGATGATTTTTTTCTCCATGAAAAATAGCTTAGCTGATCTGAAAATATTGCTTGTAAAATGTGATATATACCAAGAGTCACTTAGAGGTTGATAGGTTATATAGAGTGTACTAGGAATTCATTTCCATAGTCTTATCTCATAGCCTCTCAGGCGGCATACTGAATTAGGAAAGGATTAGAGTTCTTCTGAAGTTGTTTATAATTGATCTTTCCAAATTCCATGACTTCTTATGGATGAGATACAAGTGCAGCTGCTGTCAAGAGTGCTGAACATATAAAGTCAGTACTGTAGTTACTTGCATCCAAATTTGAGGCTTCTTTCCTTTTGATAAATGTGTCTAACTGAAGCTCTCTTGCCAAAAAGTTTGGGGTCCCCCCCCCCCCAAAAGTATCTATATGAATTACCAATAAGATTTTATTTCTTGCTACAATACTTATGTCGGCCTCTTTTCACTTTCACTGTGAGAATACATTCAGTTTATGCTCTTTTCAGCCTTGTAACATATTTGTTGTTTCTAGGTTGTGGTTCTGTGATACGTAGGCTATTCAATTCTTGATGTTGTCCCAAGGGCCTTTGTGCATGAGCAAAACAGAGAGCTGCATTTTAATCATAAGCATGATTTCCCCAAAACGATTTCCAAAGGGTAGTACTCTACTTTTACAAAATACTACTTGTGGGTAATTGCATGGGCAGAAAGTTTTTTCTTGTTTTGAAGGAAAACAAAGATCTGGCTAGATGGCAACTCTAGCCCAAAAGAGTATTTATCCTTTAGAAAATTCCATAAAATATTTCTTTATTCCTGGAAGAAAAGTAGAACAGACACAGTCTTGAGTTTCTGTGTTTTGGGGTTAGCTCCGCCTAGCTTATCACTCTATTAAAACTGGTGCACTTTTTTTAAACTAAAGCATAGTGCAGGGACACAAACCTTAATTCTTTTTAAGAAAAAGGTAGACGGGCCAATTTTTATTAACTATCCACCTAAAACAATAACATGGGAGTATATTTCACATATTCACATATGTGAGTAGGTATGCACAGATTATTCACTCTGTATCCATGTCTCAACAGTGTGAAGCAACTGCAAATGTAGGAAACTATGGCATATCTTGTTTTGGGCCTTTGTAGTGTCGATCCAGAGAACCGCTTTGCTCACCAGCAATGTGCCTCTTGAATTAACGCTACAATTGTAATTAGGAATATATTGTACGGGATGCACTTTTTAATTGCAGTACAGAAGGTAGAATTCAAAGAAATAAGGGATCGTTCCATGGGCATACAGAAGGTTTACAAAAGTGTGAAGGTCAGCTCTTTGAGGTGTAGATTCACAAACTGCACTGGGCTGGTGGAAGTCTCTTGTAAGGTTAATCCGCGGAAGTAATAAAGATTGCGTATAGCAAATTAGAACCAAATGTGTTCTTACTGGACAATAAACAGATGGTGTAGAAAGGCCTTGAAAGCCATTTTAATACCTGAGTCTGTCTACTGCTCAGATTCACTTGCAGCCTCAACGCTGGAACAAAAGGTTCTGTGCCTTTGTTTCTGAGTTACAATGTCATTGTGGTGAGGAGCAGCCAGTTTAGTGTCTTTTTTTCTCCCTGTAATTCTCCTCCTTCAAAGTCACTGAAGATATTTTAATTAAAAGCAGAAGTGCTAGTGGCAAGATCCTGTGTGTCTTTGAACTGGGCGACTTTCTCGCTTACTGAGAAAGCAGCTCCTCTCATCTTTACTTGTTTTGTGCCATCTTGCCCACAGCTGCCACCCAATATGATCTTCAATTCCCACACATCTGTCATGGTGGGAAGATGAGGAAATCGGAAATTTCCATAAGAAGGCTTACTGGAAAAGTGCCAAACTGGCCTTCTGATATAAAATATTGACAAAACTTTGTATCTGAAAATGGGACTTTTTCCATAGTGGTTGGCCTTCTCAAATTAGAAATGGGGTGTAAAACCAAATAAGGCCTGCAAACTTTAATCAGCCTTTCAACCTTTGAATCAAATGGCAACAAGAACCTCATTCACTTTTGAAGAAAATGTTAATTCATATTATTCAATGATACTATTCAACAGAAATGGTACCATTGAATAGCACTGTTTCAGTTTGTGTGTGTGTGTGTGAGTCCGTGCGCGCATTCATGAAAGAGAAAGATTCTATACTTTCATGTTACAACTCTGCGGTTTTATAAACAATATCCTAGCTGTTCCTGACTGCATGTGCTTTATAATTGTCAAGCTTTTGCTGCTAGATAATGCATCTTTTTTTTTATCCTCTGACTTGTGTCAGAACATTAATTGTCTGTTCTTCTCTGAAGCCAGACATTCCTATCTACATATTTTGACATACAGTTTTATCTTTGAACTTGAATTTTTGATCAATTCCTAAGACTCGGATATTTTTTTGTTTGCAAAAATTCCTTTATAACAGGATGCTTTCCTTTATTTCCTGTTCATTTTTTCTGCACCCGTTTTGAATGTTAGCCGCCAGATTCTGGGCATATATTCACACTCCTTGATCCTGCTGGGTTGCTTGTTGTCTCCCATTTTATCTCCTCTTCTTTGAATCTTGATGAACTGTATAAGAATAAGAGTATAAAGCCTAATTGGGACAGTTGGGCATTTAGAGTTTAGATTCCTGTAATGTTAGAATAGAATAAAGTATCATTTTTTTTGTTAAACTTGTTAATTAATTTTGGCCAGGCAGGGATTAGATAACTCTAATCTAATCTAGATGAGTCTAGATTAGATTAGATGCCACCTTTGAAAATAAACCCCTTTAAAACTAGTAGATTTACTTTAATCTGGTAAGCATGCAGCCTTAGAGTATCCATGGTTAGTTTACAAATATCCATGGTGTCTCCTTCCAAATCAAATTGGAGTTTGTAAAAAAAAAACATATAGAATGTCATATATCAGTTGCTACTGAACATATGTGGTCATTTTAAAAAAATCAAGGTGTGGTTCTTGAATTCTTTCCACACTTTCATCATCGATTGCCGTAACAGGCACATATATTGTTTTCTGTGTAATGAAGTGAGGATATGGCATATGTGTGATCTATACTTTGTCCCCAGGGACCTGTCTGGATTTGCTGTATGCATCTATACTGTCTGTTTCTGTGTATGTGTGCCTGTACTGCCCTTGTCAGATCCATTATTCCTCTTACGTTGCATCCTGTCTGACCCATTACTTCTCTTGTGTGGTATACAGTATATGTTTTCACTGGGAAATATAGGACACCTACATATGCTGGATTATGTAGCCAGGAGGGAGGAAAATTTAGAATGGAAGTATCAGAAAGATTCTGGATCACTGCCCAACTGCCTCACCTTAGGGATGAATTGAGGACATTTATATATTTTAGATTTTTAATCTTTGCAAACACCAGCTAGATCTGGCAGATTTTTGAAATCTACTTCTTCCTGTACACCAAATTTGGTCCTGGTCTGTTCTGTTTTCAGAGTTATCCTGCTGATAGACAGAGTCCTAAATCCCTTTCCAATATATCTTTCCAACATTTTATTGGCTTGGAAAGAATAAAAATTAGCATCTTCCTCTAAAGGCTTCTGCAGTTCTAAATTTTTACATCACAGTCTGTAATCTCCAGATCTTGTAATTACAATAAAAATTTTGATGCATTCGCTTTTAAATGTTTTGTCCTAGCAGTCATGAACTTTACAGTACTTCTTTTATTCTCATTTTATTGGGTGGGAACTGTTACTGCGTTAGTTCATTTCAAGGATCATAAATATGTAGACTTTCCTGGGGGAAAAAAACACATGTTGCATTGGAAACAACAAACGTGGTAATTCACTATTTTATACTAGGAGAACCTAAATAATTAAATGTGTCTTGGAGCATTCTGTATCACCTGATCCATCCAACTCTAGATGTGCAGAAAGACATCACTAGAAAATTAGGATAAAAGAAATTGAGGCTTAGGGTGAGTCCTTAGTGTAATGATTTGATGACTTAGAAGTTTTTAAATTCCTCGTTTCTAAATTAGCAGGAAAGAATCTATTCAGACTTCATGTATCCTTTTTCCTTTCCTGGAAAAAGCTGGGAGGAGATTAAAGCAATTCCGAGACTTGATGTTTTGAGCAGAAACGTTAGTGGCTACTCTTAAAAATTCAGAAGTTACTTTCTAGTTAGGTTTTATTCCTTGCCAAACATCTAGAACCTGAACATCATTACTTTTTAAGAAGAGCTCTTAATTTGGGTATATTTTCAGTGCTACATTAAAATATTAAACACCACCAGTGTTTGCACAAAATCATTCTATTTTTCAGTGCCAAATATTTATCCATCCAGGGTTTTAGCTATACTTAGACTGAATTATAGGTAGCCCTTGGTTTATGACTGCAATTTGGATCAGAAGTTCAGATGTATGTCCCAACAGTTGTATTCAAGGTACCTAGGTGACCAGACCAGAGGTGAAATCCTACCGGTTCTGACTGGTTCGGTAGAACTGGTAGCAATTATCGCCATTGGTTCGCCAAACCGGTGGCAATCATCCCTGGTGTCCCTGCCCACTCCTGATTGGCCAGTCGGCCACTCGCACCTTCCGGCTCGTTTGTCCCTTCCAGATCACTAGGCCCTTCCGGCCACTCAGGACTTCCGGCTGCTAGGCCACCCCCGCTCTGTATAAGTTCCCTTCACCACGCAACCCAGCTACTCGCCTTGCCAGTTGCCTCGCCTGCTCAGCTCATCAAAGGTAAGCAATGCATGCCACCCGCTCGCCCTTCACCCTGGGTCGGGGGCCGGGGAGGTGTGATTCCCCAAAGCCCCGTAGCCGCTGCCCGCTCGCCGCCCATTCGCCGCCCGCTTGCTGTCTGCCTTGACTGGGTCGGGGAATGCATCTTTCCCCGGCTCCGGCCTTGCCCCGCAGCCGCCGCCCATCCGCTGTCTGCCTCGAGGGAATGCATCACCTTCACCATGTGGCTGGCTGCTCTTACCTTCCTCCCGTGGCTGGCTGCCAGGGAAGGCAATCCAGGGCTGAGCCGTTGCCGCTGGGTTCTCTGCCAGCCTACATCTCGCCCCCTTGTTGTGAGATGCCTGCAGCTGCACTCTTTTTTTCGGTGTGGCTGGAGGCGCTTCTTGCACCCAAAGATTCAGCGGCTGCAGGCTCCTAGTAGAGAATGTTACTGGAGTGAGCCGCTCCCCTTCTTCAACGCGTTCAGCAGCTGCAGGCTCCTGGTAGAGAATATTCCTACTGGGTTCTGTGGGCGCGGCTTGGTGGTGGGGGTTATGTGACTGAGTGGGCGTGGCTGTGAGTGATGTCGAGTTGGCCACACCCACTCAGTCACAGGA
>JANHFK010010648.1:34570-44658 GCA_036250565.1 Sibynophis collaris | reverse complement strand
CGTATTGGTCGTTAGTGGGCCGGCCATCACTTTTGATCGATCACAGAGAATAGGGAGGGGAGGGGAGGAGGGGGGGAGGAAAGAAGAAGGAAAGATAACGGAAGGAAAGAAAGGAGGGTAAGGGAAGGTGGGGAGGAAAGGGGAAAGGGCGATAGAAAAGAAAAAAAGAAAGGGAAAGGAGGAAGGGAGGGACAAAAGAAACTGGGAAAAAGGGAACAAGGAAAAGGAAGGGAAAGAAAAAAGGGGGGGGGAACATTAGATATAAATTGTTCCCAAGGGATTGTCCCCAAGTTTGTTAGATGGTTTGTAGGATCGTGTTGGGTATGCCCTTCAGGGTCTAGATGTTTCTGGACCTTCCTCCGACCTCCGCAGCTACCGTTGCCGTTCCCACATCTCCGCCATTGTCTATCTGGCTAGTTCTGCCACCACCAGCCATCACTGACTCTGTAGGAGCTGGTCTTCGGCCGGACTCTCCCTGATTGGCGTCTTCTTTCCAGCAGCCGCCTCAGCCTTCCTCCCCAGTTGCTGCTGCCCGCAGGGGCCCGATGTAATTCGGGGTGGGGGTGGTCTGGGTGAGCCTCTCAGGCAAGCCATTGTTCCGGGTCTAGGGGGGGATTCCCCTTCAGCTATGGGGGGCCCCCCCGCCCCCTTCCAGCATTGCCAGCATTGCCACGATCGTCCATGGCCCTCCTGGGTTCTCTCACTGCCCAGGGGCCAGGGCTCACCACTACTGCCGGTCTTCTCCGCTCCCGTCGCCGCCATCAGGGGTGGGGGAGAATTCTCCCCGTGCTGGCAGAGCTCAGCTCATCCTGGCATCTGGGGCCTCTCACCCTCCCAGGCCAGGCTTCACCTCCGCTGCTGCCGCTGCCGCCATCGCTGTTCTTCCGCCCGGCGTTTCTTCTGGCCCTTTTTTGGCCGCCATATTTCGCGGCGGCCTGCTGGGCGCTCCGAAACGCCCGGGCCATCTGTTGTTGAGGGGGGGGGGCTTTCCCCGGCCGGCTTCGATTCGAGCCCCTGGCTCTGGGTGCTCTCACCTCCCAGGCCAGGGGACACCCCCGTCCATGCCGGCGCCGTCTTTATTCGCCCGGCGTTCGTTCCGGCTTCTCTCGGCTTCTCGGGCGTCGCCATGTTTAAAACGGCGACCAGCCGAGCGCTCCACGAACGCCGAGGCTGTCACGATCGAGGGCTCGTTCCCTTTTTGCCTCCCGAGCCCCCTCCGCACTCCTAACTTCTCAGGGGGCCGCCACTTCTCGCCAGCGCTCTTCGGGGGTGTTTATTTCCCTCCGGTTAGGGGAAAAAACCCCTTAACCAGGGGAGCCAAAATCCCCGCCGTTGCCATCGCCGCGCCTGCGCAGTCCACCACAGTCACCTATACCAGAATATTGTCACTTATCTATTGCGATGTACACTACATGAGTCTGCCCTTGAAGAGTACTTGGAAGTTTCCATTAGTCCAGAATTCAGTGGTGTGGACAATGATGGAAATGCCTTGGGATGGCCACATACCAGTCTGCTTTGCAAGCTACATAGGTTGCCATTGTGCTCTGCGTAGAATTCTAGATGCTGAATTACCATTATAAAACCTTACATGGCAGGGGGCCAGGTTATTTGAGGGATCGCCTATATCCTATGGTATTTGCTAATCGCATAAGAATTGGCAGAATTGGAATGCTCAGGTCTTCTTGATTAAACAACCCTATCAGAACCCAGAAAGTGTGTCTTTTTGTTGCAACACCTGCCTTCTAGAATCAGATTCTCCCAAGAAAATCATGTGGCTCCCACTCTGATGGCATTCCCAAAAGCATTAAAAACCTTCCAGGCCTTAAAACAGGGTAGAGTGGGTCCTCTTATTGGATTGTATCTATTGTATATATAGTGTACTGTGCAGAGAGATGCTGATGTTGTACATGTTGTATTGTGTTTTGCATGATGTTCAGTTTTTGTGAGACATCCAGTCATTTTGGAATCAGATGATGTCCCAAATCTGATGAAATGAATAAGCTTGTGTGCTCCTATATAAAGTGAAAATTGCCTCATTGATACCATTATTTGTGTAGGTTTTCAGGAGCAAGAAAGCAATTGCCATGCATTGATGCTTTTAAGTTCAGCAATCTCGTTCCAGAAATCCCTTTCTTGGTGGTTGGTGTCTTTCATTGTCTTGAGATCACCTTGATAAGACTATTTTGATTCCCTTGCTTGTACAATTCCAGTGTCTTGTTCTGTCTCTGAAAGGCTCCGTGTTGGCTGAAAGAGTATACATACAGAAGTTAAAGGAAATATTAATGATGTTCTGTAAATATTTGGTAAATTATTAAGTTATTACTTATACTTGTTTTCCTTATAAGGCTGAAGAGACCTTGAGAGCTTCAACTGGAAACTTAGTAGCCATGGGGAAATTGGAGACTTAAGTTGTGGGATAAAAGAAAACTAGATGAATGTGAGCTTAAAAATAAAGAGGCTATATTTGAAGTGAACATCCTGTTGTATGTGTATGTTTACAACAGGACAAATGTGCAGACTGGCAGCAACATGAAGTTTTTGAAAGTTATAAAGACTTCAAGGCATTGGCTTTGATATTTTGTTATGGCTGTTTGTGCTGGCTGCATTACCCCCATGGCCCATGAATTATTTTAAAATGTTCTTCAGGGCAGAACTGATCAACTGCAGATTTCACTGTTGCAGAATTCTAGCCAACCTCCAGCTGGTTTATGTACTTGTTCTAAGTTCACTGGACTTTTCAGATATGTTTTCCCTTCCTCCTCCTTACATGTTCCGCTGCAGCAACACATACAGGAACCATTCATTGGGCTAGAGTCGACTAGTTTAGCAATTTTCTAGAATGGGTGCTAGGAATTTGTGCTGAGAATAAAAGTAGGTATCTCAGAGTTTGGATAAAGATGGAATACAACTGTAATTTCATCATCAAAAGAAATAAAAAGACCTCAAAAGTGTCCTTCTCTTTTCTTCTGATAGCAAATTGTAAAGGGGCTATGCAGGGTGAAAGCTGTTGCTGGACTTGAATACAGGGACCACATTTATTAAAATGCTTTTTGAACCAAAAACAAACAACAATTTTCCAGATTAACTTTTTATTAATGTCTTTCTATTGTGAAGCACAATGCATGTAAATATGGTTCAATTCAGACCCAATGATTTGTCATAACATCAGTTCTAAGCCTGTTTAATCAGAAGGAAAATGCAGGTCCAGCAATCATTCTGGTTGCTGCATATATCCAATTTGTCCAACTCTTGTTTCTCTGAGACACCCTTATTGCAAAGGATTTGGGCTTCTTCTCCTTTCAGATATCATTAATCATATTAGTTTCTAACACACACTAGTTAGTGTTGATTAGCTTAGTAAGCACATAGATAGGTCTCCTCTGAGATAATTTATCCCAAACATGACCCTTCACATCTCCCAACAATGTAGTCATTGCTGTTGTAATTAAATACATCCAGTTTTCTGCTAGTTGTCTTCCCTATCTCTGTTCGTCTATCTTTTCCAACCTTATGGACTTCTTAAAGATATCTAGGTCTTTGCATAATGTGTCCAAAATTAGATAATTTGATTCTGATCATTTATGCCTCGTGTGAGAACTTTTATTTTCTTCTAGGACCATTTGTTTGTTTTCTTGGCTATCCATAGTATTTTCAAGAGTCTTCTCCAACCTCAAGTTCAAAAGCCACAAAATATCCCATCTAACTGCCAACTTTCACTTCCATAGATTTTCATAGGGAGAACCATTGTCTGTATGATTCAGATATTTGTAGGTATTGACACATCACAGCATCTGAATATTTTTTCCAAGGCAGTTTCAAGCCCAAATAAACTATTCATCCATGTCTTTGTTTGCATTTCTAATGCTGGTTTATTTATTTATTTATATTCTATCTGCATTATTTTTATAAACAACTCAAGGCAGTAAACATATCCAGTACGCCTTCCTCCTCCTATATTCCCCACAACAACAAACTTGTGTTTGGCCCAACCAGCTGGTTTTCATGGCTAAGGCAGAATTAGAACTCACGGTCTCTCACTTTCTAGTCTTTCTAGGTTGCTGTAACTATTGCCATTAGTTTGCTCAATATATATTAATTGTCCCATTTTTTCACTGTGTTCCTTAATGTCTATGGAGATTCTCAGTCATCCAGGTCATGGTTGTTCCAAAAGTGCTTTTTCAAGAGGCAACTGGACTTTCTTGTTTTTCTTTGAAGACATTTATTGAAGACGCTTCTTCAGTTCTGGCTGGATGGTGGGGAATGGAAGGATTTATATTCCTTGGAGATAGCTGGTCATTTGCATTCCTTTAGAGAATGTGTTCCTTAGCTTTCATTCCAAGGGCACGTTCAGCTAGATAAAAGTGTAAATGTCAGTGGAAGAGAAATGAAATTGTGTCTGAGAATTAAAAAAGCCAGTTGTGTATAGAAGAGGTAAAACTCAAATGGTGGAGTGAGCTCTGAGACTCTGAAACTACTACAAGTGAGAAAGGAATAACAGAGCCCTATAATCTTACAAACTTTCAAAAGACACTGACTAGCTACAGCCAGTTAGCAATAAATAATTGCTTTATCCCTCCTACAAACTGATAAGGAATGGGGGAGAAGCAACTTAGTACAAAGGAGCAATTACCAGCCTGTTAAATCCCCAGCAGGACCTACTGAAGTGTAAGGGCTGGGAGGCTGGAGGATAATTTAGAACTAAATATAAGATAAAAAACATTAAGTCTTTGATAAAAGGAACAGAACTCTGAATCCTTAAAGGTAAGACTAGGAGAAAACTGATAATAACTGATTTTATTGCTATATAAAAGGAAAAGCTTTATAGCCTTCTAATCAGGAGGAAGGTTTCACACCCAAACCTATCTAATGATAACTCTCTCGTATGAACTTAAACTACTAGAGGTTCTTATTAATAAGGAATATTTCTAAGGTATCTTGAATGTTGACATTCAACTATAAAGAATAATAGTATATTTTTCAATTTCTTTGGATCAATTTACTGTTTTTCCATTTATGTCCTTTAGCATACTAACTTGGGGTTAGAAGCTCCTGAATTTGGGGATCTTTCGGACACTTTTCTTCTTTGTCCGTATCTGTTTGCATTTTCACTGTCTTTACAGACATTGATGTAATTACTGCTTCTTGCCTCTTCTAATGGTTATTTGAAAATCAAGTTCCATCCTGAGAGCTTTGTCTTTCTTGGGGTTGGCTTCTCTTTTTTTCTTGGCAATTCCCATCATCTGTTGACTCCATTTGCTTTTTTTTGTTGGTTTATTTGGCAATCTCTTATTACATTCATCTTTAACAAGTTCTATGATTTCATTCCACAGTTCCTCTGGTTGCCTATCAATGAGGTTTAGGACTTCAAAGCAATTCCTGAGGTTTTCATTGCAAATGGTGGGTATACATTCAGCATCATATTATGGAAACTGGTTGGCTTTGTTCTTCTGCTTTGGCTGTACTTGGAACTTGCAAATGAGCGGTCTGTGATCTATTCCACAGTCAATTCTGGCTAATGTCTTTTGCTATTAAACCATAGCTCTTCTACTTCCTAATAATAATATAGTGAATTTGATTTCTATATATTTTATCTGGTAATGTTCATGTATAGAGGTGCCATTTCCAATTGTTGGAAAGCAATGTTACTAATGAAAAATAACTGGTTTAGCAACACTGATAAGTTGCTCCCATTCTCATTTCTGTTTCATAAAACATACAATCCATGTTATTTCCAACATACATATTCTCCAACCAGAAACACCACATATTGGTTACATATTCTGTTGATCAGAGAATAAAACTTACCTTCTTTCTGCATCAGTGATTGAAGTATAAGCTTGAATAATTGTCACGTTAAATGCTTGTCCACAAAGTCTAATTAATATTATTGAGTCATTGACTGCATTGTACCCAAGAACTGTCTTTATTTCCCATGTACTGTCTTCTTGATTAAAAAAACACAGTTTCTTCTTCATTTTTCATGCCCTTGAGTAGTAAACAGTATGATCATTTGACTGAAAGTGTCCAGTTCCAGTCTATTTCAGTTCACTTGTATCTAAGAAGTCCATGTGTAGCCATTTCATTTTGTCTTTCACTTAGTTGGGGATCATTTTCACACTTTTCACACATACATTTTCTGCATAGTAACATCAGCAATTAGAGATCCCATAGCTTTAACCTCCTCTTTTCTTCAGTGGCTCATTAGGTGCCATCTGACTTGAGGGGACTGTCATCCAGCATTATCTTATCGATTACGTTATCTTGTCTGTCCATGCAGTTTTCTCAGTAAAAATTCAGGAATGGTTTACCATTGTCCTGCTCTGCATGGTATGATATAATGCCTTGCCATTATTGCTAAAGTCATTATCTGCTTCCTTTATCTTTCTATATTGCTGCTGCTCAATATAGATGTATTGTTAGCTTCAACTGAGCAGTTTTGACTAGGAGAATGTACTCTTGGAATACCCTCCAAACATTCTTCATTCATTCCTCCCAGGAACATATTCAGCTGTCACAGTAGGGCAGCATAGCGGGACCGGGGAAGGGTGGGGGGATGTACTGCAATAGAATTGCAGAAATAATTATACCAAGGAATAAATGTAAGGAAATGAATCAGTGTGTTTGAAGTTTACAATAAATCCATAGTAATGTACCACTTTAATATTAAAACAGCTAGCACTCTGGTGAAACAGCTAGCGCTCTGGCTGATGAGCAAAAGTTGAACTTTTAGACATTATCTGATAAAAAAAAAAATAGGCTTCTTAAGTCTTCCTTTCCCAGCTGCCTTCTGTGTTTGATCAGGCTCTTCTCAGCTTGGGAAGCTTTGTTCTCAGGTACTAAGACAAGGCCATTTAGGCAGTGTCCCTTTGACCGTGGCTCTCATGTTTATATCCCTTCCGGAGATGCTCTTTGCCTCTTGTCAGAGGAGCTTTGATCCACAAGCTCCCCAATTAAATTTTCCAAGTGCTGGTTTCTGTGTTCAGTGAATGGTTGGGGATGGGGAGGGTGTTCTGGATTATATGGTATGTCATTCTGCTAGCTTAGAGTTCTGCATTCATGTGCATGTCGCCTTTGATGTACTCATATACTTACTAATCTTTACCCATCAAACTAACCGTGGACTCATGGCACTCTAGTCATTACAACTCGTGTCATGGAAAGAATGCTCCTTCTTTTGGCAGCTGCAAATCTCTTTCCTCAGCCCTCCAAAGACAGCAGCCACTATTTTGTCTTGTTTTCTCTGAATAAACTTGGCAAATCTTTTTTTTTTTTTTTTGGGTAGGGGGGTGATTTACCTTGGACAATAGGCATGAGAATATATCAAAGTGAAGCTGCCCAAATACAGGGAGTGATGGGGAAGAGGATTTTTCCCATGGAAAATGATTCATGAAAATGTAGACACATAGTTTCAACCCCCCTCCCCAAAGAAAAATCTTAAGTACTAAGCAAGGTGCTGTGAATGTGAAGATATATGGGCTTTAGCCTGCTTTCCATTACTTATTTGAACTGATGAAATGTGACTTCTGATGCCACAAAATAAATCTGCATTACTTGTTTGCTGCTTGATGTGAATCAAGAGATTATAATTACTTGGTACAGAAGGTATATTTGTTACACTTGAAAGACATCTTAGTCTGGCTTCAGAAGTAGACAACTTAGATATTATAACATACTACGGATGTGGAGGCAAGTGGCAACTGTGGAAGCACAGGGCAATTGTTTGTTAATTAAAAGAGAAATATGTACCGTGAAAGTACAAAGGCATCAAAGACATAAAGGATTAGTGAATTTCTAATAATTATGCAGTCATGTAAGGATACTTTCAACAGATAAGCATATTTTGCAACTTTATTTCCTTAATTCTATCCCCTGTTCCACCCCCAAAATGGAATAGGTAAAACTTTAAAGGTTTTAGCCATACTTAGGCTTTCACATGAAGGAAAGGCTCAAAGTGTTGTCCTTGCAAAATAACAATTTTTCTGTGTCTTGCTGCAGTTCATTTGTTATTCATTTTAAGTGCTCAGAAACAAAGGATCTTTGATCGTTTTCCAGAGATACACTCTTTCCCAGAATGATGGGCACGCATCCATGTTGTTGGCTGCATGGTATCCAGTTAGTACTCTTCCACAGCACTCCTTTCATTGTTTAGTCAGTTACTACTCAGAGCATCCTATTTTTCAGCACTGATGATGACTTTTTAGCTGTAGTTCAAAACTGCACTAATATAGTGCATTGTCTTTTTGGCAATGATTGTCATGGTGTCATCCTTTCCAAAAAAGGAAATTAACAGCGTTAACACATGGTTCAAGGGATAGGCAATTGTTTGGACCTGATGAATCAAATTTGTGATTATATTAGATGGTCTCACAAAATGGCTCTCAGAAGCATAGCCAATGACAAAAATTCATTCCCCAAGCCAAACTACTAAGTTCCTCTTCTCGCTCTCTTAAAACGGTCTCTACAACCCATTTACTTGTTGTTTTCTGACCTTCTTCCAAAATTAGCAATATGTTACCACAGACATTGACCATTTCTGTTTTGCAAGGATGCCTGTGGAAAAAATGTGGAGCCCAGATACAACATTGTAAGTTGAGGATGTGCTGTTTTTTTCAGACCAAGATCCAATTTAAAAAAAAAATGCTGGAACCTACACATTATTGGCCATGATTACAACAAAACTCAACTTTCTTTAATTTACTGTGAATATGGAGTTGCATCAAAATTTTCCAGGTGCTATATATTACCTTGTGCCTCAAATTTAGTGTATTTATTGTAAATAAAGATGTTAGTATGCTTGGCACTTTGCTGTATAGGCTGACATTTTTCCATTTTTTTTCCAATGTTTCTAAATCAGACAGAATAAAAAGCCTCACAATTTCAAGAGAATTATTATTACGTGCCATATTCCATCCCCATATTATTTCAATGCACTCATTATTGTTAACAATGTGTAACTTTGATGCACTGATCAATCACTTAAATCTCAATATCTAGAACTTTTGTTAGTATATTAATTCCATGTTATGTTTGTAAACTTCCAGAAACATCTGTCTGGAAGCAGTGGTGAAATCCACTTACCTTTGCTACCAGTTGAGGAACAAGAATGCGCTATGCGCACGTGTGCCTCTTCTGCACATGCGAAGAGGGTAAAAAAATGGAACGTAATGATGTCCTGGCAGATGGGCAGAGCCTCGCGCCAGTGCTATTGGTTTGCATGAGCCAGATAGAACCAGCCAGATTTCACCACTGTCTGGAAGCTCTTGGAAGGAGAATGCTGCCCTAGATGGGCTCTAGGTCTGACCCAACAAGGCAGTTCTTTTGGTTGTTATTGTGCTAGTGTTTTTAAGCCTTGGAGTTAAAGTGATGCACTAAAGCTGAAATGTTGTGATAGCAGAGATCTATTACATTTAATGACAGTCTCTTTGATCTTTTCTTTTACAAGTCTTCTCCCACAGCTTTTCTGCTTTTATCTGTTTAATTTGTAAACTGTGTATGTGTGTATGTGTATACACAGGGATGGCACTACAAAGATATCCCAAGCATATGGTGTAACAAATAGTCACACATGTTTAAATAAAACTGTAGAAGAACGGTACATATTTTTCACAAGTGGGATAGAAAATTGTACTCAACTTGGCTGAAGTGTTAAATACCTATATTATGTAGCATCTGACTTCTCAGTGTTTTTGTTTGGTGGTACTGCTTCTCCTCTAACCTGAGTTTGATTTTGAAAAATAACTTTTAAGAAGTCTAGAAGCTTTCGCTGAATAATTGAAAATTACTTAAATGAAAATGTGATTTTCAGGAGCTCTGCAGGAATTGTGAATGTGTTATCTTGATAAAAAGGAAAGAGCAGTTCCAAATATTCAAAAGCTAAAGGCATCCATACTATAAAAGCAATAGGGAGTGATTCACAACTTAGAGAAAGTTTCTGTCAATGAAGAAATTGGAAATTGCCTCAAGTCATCCATTTTCATATAATAATAATAATAATAATAATAACAACAACAACAACAACAACAACAATAATAATATAATTCAAAAATTTCCATTCCTGAACCAGCCTTCTACTGCTAAACAGGCATGTA
>JANHFK010010647.1:13735-24711 GCA_036250565.1 Sibynophis collaris | reverse complement strand
GGAGAATGACACAAAGAAAGAAAAGAGGGAGGAATGATGGAAGGAAGGAGAAAGAAGGAAAGAAAGAAGGAAAGAAAGAAAGAGGGAGGGAGGGAGAGAGGAAGGAAAGGGAGAGGGAGAAAAACCTCACTCGGCCTTGAATCATTTTTCTTCTTCTGCTATTCCCACGCCCGGCTTGCTTATTTTGCAACAGGGATGGAGCAGCCCCGCTAAGGGACGGCGAGGGGAGGGCCAGCAAACCGTCAGGGAAAGACTCCGGCAGCGACGCGCCTCCTTTCCCGCTCGCTGCAATTAAAAGAGCGGGGAGCGGGCCTTTCCTTCGCTCCGTTCGTCATTTCGAGACCACCACCTTCCCTTCCACGCAGAGGCCCTTCTCCTTTCTCCCACACCACCCCGGCCTCCCCACAACTCTCCTCGGGTCTCCTTCGAAGCTGGCCGGGCTGAGAGGCGCCACCTACCTACCTACCTATCTACCTACCCCCTCAGTGGCCAAGCGGGGCTCCCACCGACGCGGTTAGAAGGCTCAACCACCCCCGGAGGCCAAGTTTCCAAAGACGAGGACGGCCGGGAATCCCCGTCCGAAGCTCCCAGGTTCCTCTCTCGGGGCGGGAGGGGAAAAAAGACGGCGCGGCGACAGTAGCTCCTTTTCAGCCCGGCGCCGAGAACGGGGAAGAAGGCTCGAGCTCCTGCCTGGCTGACTCCTCCACCGGGCGGGCGAGCGAGAAAAAGCGGCCGTGCGCCGACCACACCGAGGAAAGGAGCCGCAGCAGGAGGAGAGAGAGAGAGAGAAAAAACAACAACCAAGGAGCCGCGGCTTCTTAGAAACCGTCCGCCTTGCAAGCCGCCGCCGCTGCTGAAGCACTGAGCTTCGGACCCCGAAAAAAGCTCCTCTCCGCTTTTCCGCCCACGAGCTTCAGGTGGTACCGCCCACGAGGCGAGGGAGGCGAGGAAAAACAAGCCGCCTCTGGGGAGCCTCGAAGAGGGGCGTTCGGCGGAGGCCGGCCGCCGTCGTCTTCCTGCGGCGCTCCGCGAGCGCTCTCTGCTGCCAAGGCCCGCGCATTCCTCGTCACTCTCTTAGCAAAGGGGGCGGCGAAAAGGAAGATCAGCCCTGCCTCAGCCCCGACCCTTTTCCAGAGCCTGCTTGGAGCCGGGCTGAGACAGACCGCAATCGTCGGTTCTTGAGTAGCGCTCCGCCGGTCCGCAGATGCTAAGCCGAGAGTCTGGACGCAGGAGCTTGGGCAATAAGGATCAAACGGGGGGGAAAGAAAACGGGATGAGCCGTCGAAAGAGGTTGTGAGGACACGTCCATTTTTATTTTTATTTTTTGCTGAGGGCATTTTTTCCACCCCTCCCTCTTGCAGAAACGGAGCTGGAAGCCGAGAGCGCCTTTTGACTGAAAATACGCCGGATGGTAGAAGAGCCCCAACCGGGGAATTGAACCGTCGATGATCCGGTCTCCGGAGCTTCTGACTAGCCTGCTCAATTAACCGTTTGAAATCAGTAAATGTGTTTTTTTCTCTCTCCTGGTTTATTTCTGTCGGAATCCGAATCATTTGGGAACCGCTGGTAGGTGACTTCCTTCCCCACTTAGAAGATAAGAAGAAAGCAAAGGCGCTTAAAAAAAAAAAGACTTTAGCTGAATTTCCAATGTCTGTAGAATAACAGCAGCAGGAGGGTTTATTTCCTTTCCCTGTGTTTTGTGTTTTTTTAATCCAAAATTATTCTGCTGTGATTCTGAAGATTCATCAAGGTATTGCTGAATAATTGGGCTTTTTTTTTAAAAAAAAAAGACTGAGAGAAATGAGAATTATTCCTGTAAAGAACAGAGCAATAGAAGCACCATGTTTATCCTCTGTATAACCTAAGACACCAGCTGTGAGACATCCGCTACGGAATTGAGTGAGAATGTGAGTTTTAAGAAAATAACAAGGCTATAAATTTATTATTTACATTCCAGGCCGGGAAACCAGTTGGCACGCTAAGCATAACTGGAAAGCAGTTGTCGTGCTAAAATGAATAGTGTTGTTATTATAGGGATGTAGAAACTGTCAATGTCTGGGAAACCAGGCTGTTAAGATTGTGCATCCAAAACTTATCTGATGCAAACTGACCGGTGATGATGACCAATGATGGGGTGGGGGATTTGGAAATGTATTTAAACTCTGTACTCATTTGTATCATTGCTCTTCTGTGGCTCAACCCACATGAGTCCAGAAGGCCAACTTTTGCAAAAGTTCAAATAAAGCTCTTCTATTGTTCACAGTGTCTCCTGTTGATTCAAACTGAGAAATTTAAATCTTACAAGACCAAAACAAACACACCAGCTTAGCAAAGAGATTTAAAGCTTTATTGTTTACTTTAGCAAGTAGATTTAAACAGAATCAAAAAACTCATAACACACCAGGCAAGATGATAACAAGCCTCTGTTCCAGTAGTTAGTTCCTACCGATTCTGTCTGGTTCTTAGAACCGATAGTAACTATGGTGGGAGGCTCCGCCCACCCTCCCAAACGTCATCAGGGACGCTCTGTGCATGCGCAGAAGTGCCGCACACACACCCTTCCCCTAATATCTTTATTGTCAAGGTTCTGACTAATGAATCCAACCAATTCAGCACTCCGAGACTTGAAACTTTCTCAAAGAACTTTTATTGAGTTCATCATTTTGGCACAAATGAAAGCAAAACCAACTCTTAACTATTTCCCATGGTTTCAACATAATTAAAAATTAACTAGCTCTGTCCCCCATTGTCACGGATCACATTGTCCAATTAGATGTTCTGGCGTTTCCCTGGTAACTCTCAGCCACTGGCCAACACCTATTGAGATGACCTTAGTTCCCATTAGACAATGCGTTGTTATTGGCTGGTCTGACATTCCAAACCCCCCATACTATGTGGCAGCTGAGAAACTGATAAAGCAGGCCTGGTCCATTTCAAAGTTGACATTTATATTAAAAAGCTAAAACCTAAAAGCAGATACTTGATGTTTAGTAACCTGCTGGTGCGCAAGAATGGTCAAGAATGCTTACAAAAGCAAAGTGAGAGAGATGAAAATTATTCCTGTAAAGAAAAGAGCAATAGTAACACCATATTTATCCTCTGTATAACCTAAGAAACCCTGGTGGGAAATTAACTAAGAAATTGCGTGAGAAAGTTTGCTGTAAGGAAATAACAAGGCTATGAATCCATTAGCACATTCCAGGCCAGGAAGCCAGCTGTCAAGCTAAAATTAATAGTGCAAACCTTATCAGGATGTAGCAACTATCAAGGGGATAGAATGTCTGGGAAGATTGTGCACCCAAAACTCATCTCATGCAAACCAACCAATGATGATGAAGGGCAGTAATGGGGTAGGGGTTTTGAAAATGTATTTAAACCATGTACACATTTGTATCATTGCTCTTCTGTGGCTCTACCGACATGAGCACGGGGCCAACTTTTGCAAAAGTTCAAATAAAGCTCTTGTATTGTCTCTTGTTGATTCAAACTGAGAAATTTAAATCTCACAAAAGTAATTAGTGTTAGAGTTTGCAGTGATCCAACCAGCAGACAAGTAAATAGTTCAGCAGGATTCATTTATAGAAGAAACTTCTTTATATACAATAATATAAATCATGATGCATGTATACAATACCCATGCAGCTCTTCCAACGTGGTAGCAAGTACAAGGACAAGAAGCAGAAGCCAGAACAACCAGAACTCAGAATCCAAAAGCACAGAAGCAATAATCCAAGGGCAAACTTTATATACAGACCAATTAAGGTAAGCCACGCCCAGGCATCTGAGCCATGGCTCACAACAGATCCTATTTTTTAGTCACCAAACATTTCCCATTGGCTGACTTGTTGTTATGGCTATCCCAGCTCATAATTTCCTATACACTGACACAACCAGTATAATTTCTTGTGTTTGGAAACTGTTAATTTCTGTTAAGGCAAACTATAATTTTATTTGCTTTTTTTTTGCATACAGAAAATTCTATTTAGTTTGCCAGTTAACAATGCTTTTTTAAAAGAATTGTTATCAAGAGAAAAATGATTGGGTATTTGTTTGTTTGTTTGTTTTTAAGGAATTTTACCCTGCTTTTCTATATGTTAAATTTCATTTTATTATTTCCATCCCAGTAAGATTATATCTGGCTTCTAAGGTATCAGCTAGATCCTTCTTTTTTCCAGCTGAGAATACCATAAGCATTTTTTTTATCCAAATCATTAAACAAATATTGACCAATAGAAAGCTTGAGGCAGAATGTTGTGTAGCATCCCATTTGATATTGCACTCCAGTATGACAAAGAACCATCAAAGAGCATTCATTCAAGCCAGCTACGTAACCATTTCATTGTCATATCATTCAAACCACAATTAACTAGTTTGCTGATCAGACTGATGTGAGATACTTTGTAAAATGCTTTGTTGAAATCAATATATATTAGGTCTACAATATTCCCACATTTATTAAACAAGTTATCTGATTAAAAAAATGAGATGAAGTTAATCTTGCAAGACTTATTCTTGACAAATTCATGCTGATTTATGGTAATTAGTATATTATTTCCAAGATGTGTATAGACTGATTGCTTTATGATGTGCTTTAGAATCTTCCTAGATATCTGTAAGAGCTTGTCTGGTTAGCAGGCTTAGTATCCATTTTTCCTCCCTTTGTAAAATTATCTGGCACATTTCCTGTTATGTGGGATTTCTAAAGGAGAATAAATAAGGCATTTGATATATGACATCATGATGCAATTTGTAAAGGAGTGGATTTTGCATTGTGATGGTATATTTGCCCTGCTGGCATCTCTCCATAAAAGACTCTGAACCAGTAGTGGGTTCCTAAAGATTCTGTCCGGTTCTTAGAACTGGTAGTAATGGCAGCGGGGGGTTCTGCCCATCCGCCCGGACATCATCAGGGACACTCTGCGCATGCACAGAAGCGCCCCACACGTGCTCCCATTGCAAACCGGTAGCGAAGGCAAGTAGAACCCACCCCTGCTCTGAACATATATGGGAAGCCCTGTTTGCTTTTTCAGAGATATCCCGCTTAGTGGTGGGACAGGTAACTTTTGCACAGATGAGAAACTGGCAGAGAGAAAGTATAGCATTTCGAGAATTAAGTTTCTAGAAAGAACTCTGGAGATTGATGTTTATATAGTGTTATGACAGGAAACCCTAAGTTGTCTACATAGTCTATAACTTACCGTTAGCATAGTGCTTCATCCAGTACCAGAGAAACAGGAAAAAAAAGAGAGAAAAAGCTGGAAGTAGAAGTGATGACAGCCTAAAAATATCAATCTAAGCCAGAGTTTTTGTTCCACAGAACTTCAGCGGTTCTATAAGAGACTAAAAGTTGGAGGGTGAGGGGGTAGTTCACTCAATTTTATATCACTAGAGCTTTGCCCTATGAATCAGGATCCAGGAATTTCTTTAAACTAATTGGTTCCATTGACAACTGGACGACGTAACCAGATTCTCTGTGCCCTTCTTATAGCTCAAAGACTGAATGCAACATTGGAAAGATAAGTTATGGCCCCATTTACTAAATGGATTTAGGACCTGATTAAACTTGCTATCTATGAGTGGCTAGCCTATAGGTGTAGAATTTGTATGGATAAATATAATAAAACATGGGGCACACTTATGCAAAAGTGTAAAAATCGAAATCTAATTGAAATATGAAAAGCTAGAAGATATAAAAGATATACCGTATGAATTAAAAAGTATATATGGAAGGCAAGAAAGGAGGGGTAGGATCATTAGATGTGCATAGGGAAGCATAAAAAGTTAGTATGTGGAAGACTGTATCAATCAAGTTACAAAGCGCTGTAATATGGCAAACGAGGTGCTCGTTAAATCTGGTTTTATAGCACAGATCATCATCCAACAAATTTTGAGCGCTGCTGCAGAGAACCTGGGAATACTGTATACAGTAGCAAGGTTAGTGTCTGAAAACAGCAGGGAGATGTAGAATTGCCCAGTGTGTCCTGGATGTGTATGCAATAAAGGTGAGACAAGACTAGTATGAATTCCCCACTGGTACATGCTGTTATATCTGGGTGTGCAGGGTCATAGGGGCCTTCTTTCTTCAGGTAAGGAAACTTCCAAATCAGCTTTCAAGGACAGCTGAGGTGAGGCCATGAAATTGTGCCAGGGTGAAGGCCTTTCTGTGTATCAAGTCGGTAATTATGTTCTCTTTGATAAATCTGTAAAACTCTTAAAGTGACTTCATGAGTTGTCTCATCCATTGCTGAGTGAAGGGATCAGAGATCTAGGAGTAAAGAGTGATTTACTTGACCATTTTTCATACTTGTGACGTCTGTGGTCATGTGATCAAATTAACATGCTTGGTAATTGGTTCATATTTATGACAGTTGTAGGGTCCCAGGTTCATGTGATCACCTTTTGCAACCTTCGGACAAGCAAAGTCAAATGAGGAAGCCAGATTCACTTAACATCCGTGTTACTAACTTAACAGCTGCAGGGATTCACTTAACAACTGTGGCAAGAAAGGTCGTAAAATGGGGCAAAACTCACTTTACAAACATCTCACTTAGCAACAGAAATTTTGGGATCAGTTATGGTTGTGAGTCGAGGATTACCTGTATAGTATTATAAATAATATATTATAAAATAATTGGATTCTTATAGCTAGAATCATCCATTATGGAAGAAGAAATAGGACATATCACTAATAATTTGTCATACTGTTGTTTTATGGGGCAGGTTCAGGAGAAGGGGGAAAAGAATGAAGACTTTGGTGGAAATTGGTAAAAGGTTCCCATCTCTCATTGCTGGAGGCGGAGAGGTTGCTGAGAGATTGCTCTGCCAATGGGGTCTAAATCCAAGATCCCATACTGAGCTTTATTTTTCAATAGAATATTTCAAAGAAGCAGAGCAAGAATGAAATCACAGTAAAATTAGTGCTCTCAAATCAGCTGAAGATGAGGAGGGACAAAGAAAGTAGTTTTGATTCAGATCTTATTAAAATAATTCCAAATGCATTTCTGTGTTTTCTTAATTTACTTTCAATAAAAGTAACTCATAAATATTGTATCTGTAGTACTAAAACTGCCTTTCCTCCCTGTGACGTGATTCCCTTACGGAGTTAAGAAACATCAGATTGTTTATTCTTTGCATTGCTGTGTTATAGCCTCAGTTAAAGCTGTGACCGCAAATATAAATCTGTCAGGAATTGGGTTTGAAATTTAAAATACTTAAGTATGATAAAATGTTTATGTTGTGACAAGCTTACTGTATTCCATGCTTCATTTCAGCCATCAGGAAATCTCAGCTGCAGGTTTATTCTACCCTGGAAACCAAGACTGCTGAGCTAACTGACAATGAAAGTAGACTACCTGTTTTAAATCACGATTTGCCTCTTTGTATCAGACATTTAGCCAAGACACAGCAGTAAATCTCTCCCTAGAAACTCAATCAGCATTTAGAAGCTAACAACGGAGCCAAGGACAAGATGTGGACAAATATGTTGTTTCCACTGTAGATTTGAGAAGTCCTATTAATAAAGACGATCAGAAATGCAACAACCAAGGACTTACGAAGCTGGTGTTTTTCTCTTACCACCGGCTGGTATGAGAAATGGACATTTTGTTCATTTCCAGGCACTGGAGATTGGGCCCTCACACTGTTTGGAAACCAAACAAGATTTATGTCTGGCATTATATTTATTAGGCACACTGGCTGGACTCAACCACTCTTTGAAAATGACACATATCGCTGCGGCAACAATGGTATGTGGTAAATAGTTCATCCTATGGCTGATATAATGTACAGATACACATTTCTTGAGTTAAGTTGCTTGCCAGTTATGATAACTGAAAGTTATTACAGTACTAACATCTACATTTAAATAACCACTAGCTCAGGATGGTTATTACAAATAATAATTTTTAAGTATTTAATTAAGTTAATTAAGAAAGCCTTGCAACTAATTCTGAAATCTCCAGCTTGCATGTCATCAATTACATCATTAAAGATCTGAATTCACTTACCGGTACATATACATTTTTTCAGACATTTTTTTTAACAAAACTGTATCACTGAAAAAACAGACATTAATTCTAAATTGGTAATAGAAGCAGATGCCAGTGGATTAACTCTTCATTTTTTAGGGTAGTCTATTGGTGCCTTCCAGGGTTGACTATAATCCAGGGGTGGGTTCTACTTACCTTCACTACCAGATCGCAACAGGAGTGTGCGCTTGTGCACACTTGCTTCACTCACACACAGCACTTCTACACATTTGCAGAAGCTTCTGCACATATGCGGAGCGTCCATGATGACGTCCGGGCGGGTGGGTAGAGCCTCCTGCTACCGTTAATACCAGTTCTAAGAACCGGACAGAACCCGTAGGAACCCACTACTGCTATAATCTCACATAATCTAACAATATATGTATGCTTTAAGAATTCACAAACTTGTTAAAAAATACACAATATAAAATAAGCCAAGAAAATGATTGCAAACTAGGGACAAAATTAAAGACAGGAAATCTGGTAATGAGATTATTTTGCAATAAATAAGCTTAAAGAAAAGAATTTAAAACTTTTATTCATATGATTTTTAACTATTATGTAATAAAGTTTTTAGGGTTGATCCTTCTCTCCATAAAGTCACCTACAATTTTTGGAAGATACCTTGCTTCCTATAGTTTCATGATTTGAGAGATCATGTGTTACTCTTTGAAATGGAATTAATACTTCAGAACTATTTAATAATATTAATGGGCCAAGTTAAAAAGGTCTTATAATCTTTGTTCATTCCTGCAGAATGGAATTGTGAAATAGCAGTAATCTTTTGCCACCAGATTTGCTAACTACTCTCATGCTTCCTCCTACCAAGCTATTTCAAATGCTTGTAGCCATCTGGAGCAGCTTTCAGGATACATCCAAAGGATGGATATACAAAAGTAGTTTCCTATTCTATTTTGCCACTAAGATTCCTCTGCCAAGAATCCTTTACTAATTCCTCCTTGAAATATGTATCATAAACTACCTATGGCAATCAGAACTTCATTTCTCAACCTCTTATATTTTGGCAATGCAATCAAATTTTCATGTGAATTGTATCCCTGAAATTTATGAAACTATTCCTTAAAAAGTTGCTAAATTATAATACTGACAATACTGGCTTATTGCCTGCTTCCATATTTTTGCATTCATAATCTTACAAATGATTAAAAACAATATTGTAATTTGTGACTAAGTAGCATTTCTGAGGCATTCAATATCTTTGCACAGCTAATTAATTTTAAGTGATGACTTTAAATATAATTCTATTCAGATAAGCATACTGAAATTAATCATGTTATATTATTGCTGGAATCCTTGAAGACATTCTGAGACTTTTTATATTACTACATGTTAGCAGTTTTCAGCTGTCTAAAAAATTCCATCTTTCTGGCGACCCTAACCCTAATCCATTATCACTACCATAATGAGAACTGTCACATATTCTCAACCTGTTCCTCATGGGGAAACAGCTTTGCACCACTAATATAGAAATATATATTGTTAAATTATTATTATCTCTCTTTTTGCTGATCTCATTTATTATTCCAGTTTAAAAATACTTACCCAAAAAAGCATTGTTTTCCACTGCCTAACTTTATATTTTCACTCCTATTGCAATATATTTGGATTACATGCTGTTAGGACCATGCATTGAGATTTATCCAATATTTCAGATTGTATAACACATATGGCAATAAGACAGCATCAAGGTTTGAGCCAATAGGGAAGTTCTTTTCAAATCCTGTAGATACATTGGATATCTGTTCCCAGAATTCACTAAATTAATTCACTAGAGATGATGGAAGACAAATTAAAACACTTTTGAAAGAGACTAAATGACTGAAGACTGTTCAGTCTGAACCTAACGATGATTCTCAACATCAGCTAATCATGATCCTTGATAATTCGAAAAAATAACATTGAGTCAGTTAAATAGGCCAATTAATTAAAATATGTCATTCAGTGAAAATAAGTTCCCAATTATTTAGGTGGAAATTTATTTCTTTTTTTAAAAAATTAGAATGTACAGAGTTTGTGGAAAGTAACATTTTAAAAAGAACATTTCTTCTCTCTTGGAAATTATGAAATGTATCTTTTAAAATGGTTCTGGCTTCAATGCAAACAGGGAATCATTTAAAATATTTTTCTCTGGAAGTATAATGTCAGACATATGCAAGTTGAGTGATTAAATTTTCATACAATCTTTATTAAAAGAGTAACAGTTTCTCTAACTTTGAATCAGTACAAAATAACTACAGGACTTTGAGACACTGTACATTAATCTCAATGTATTATTGTAAAAGTCATTTTTAAAATATCAAAATATTTTGGAGTCATTCTGAAATGGGAAATGCATGAAGGGTTAAGGTTAGGGTTAGGGTCTTAACGAAAAGGCATATAATGCAGAGGTTTTTTTTTAGTGGTAGACCTTGCAGTTTAATGATGTAATAATGTGAGTTCAATTATCTCTCTGTAATTCGACAGCCAGATTTTAAAAGAAGACTTTTATGAATGATACAGGACAGAGTTAAATGAGGACTTTCTTGCAGAGATTGGAGTTTGAGGTACATATTGCACAGTCAGTAAAATATGTGATATAATACTGACTTTGCAGTTACACAGCAGAGTTATAATAAATTGTATTTTCAATAGATATTTTTATTTCAATTATACACCTAATGAAGTATTATCTTGTAAGAAATTGTAATATTGCAAGAGTGCAGGTACTAGGCATTTAAAAGCATTTAATAATATGGATGAAAATAGCTTACACCCATGTAATAACCATTAAAGAATATATATCGGTATTGCTGAAATATTATTAAGAATGATGGGAGGTAATTTAAATTCTAAATATAGCCTTTCAACATTGAGAAAAAATATAATTTCTTCCTTGTTAATTAATTTATATAATCGCACAGATGTTATTCCAGATTATACCATAGACTA